>PISX010028495.1:6672-21566 GCA_004024625.1 Mellivora capensis | reverse complement strand
CTTCTTTTCACCACATCTGTATCTTTGGGGTAAATACCCAATAGCGCAATTGCAGGGTCATAGGGAAGCTCTATTTTTAACTTCTTGAGGAATCTCCACACTGTTCTCCAGAGTGGCTGCACCAACTTGCATTCCCACCAACAGTGTAAGAGGGTTCCCCTTTCTCCACATCCTCTCCAACACACGTTGTTTCCTGTCTTGCTAATTTTGGCCAAGGAATGGAACATTCTTAACTAGAGTTTATTTCAAAAATGTTCCTGAAAAAATTTTCTATTTTTCTTTCGGTGCTAAATAGCCAGTTCACAGAATAGTTTGTCCTTCATTGTAACTTCTCATGTTTAATGGTTATATTTACCATCAGATATGAGACACCAATGTATTATTTACATTGATTTTAGTCACTTTGGCATTTCCTTTAATCGCCTAAATTTGAATAAAGCATATTTAAGAGTGAAAAGTACATTTCAATACTACAGAGTTCTATCACTTGTTATCATAGGGTGTTAGTAGAGTTGAGTTTCAGAAACAGATTTATAAAAATAAAAAAATCATTCAGAATTTGAAAGTTGCTAGAAGAGTATATCTTAAAAGTTCTTTTTTTTAATCTTAAAAGTTCTTATCACATGAAAAAAATTGTAACTCTACATGGTAATGGATATTAACTAAACGTATTCTAGTAAACATTTCACAAATACACATTTTTCAAATCATTATGTTTTATACCTAAAACTAATACAATGTTATATGTCAATTATGTCTCAATTTTTTAAAAAAGAAAAAGAGTTATATTAGATTAAATGGAAATAAGAGATATAATCAGCCTTGTTTCACAGCATAAAGTTTTAACAAAAATAGAATTAGAAAAATAATCAACTTCTAGGAATTCATAGTTTTTTGTGCAATATTTGGTAAGGACAAGATTTCAGAGTATATATATCATTTGTAAATTCCAAATAGAGTATATAGAAAGCATAACTATTAATAATATTTCTTAAAGATGGAATCAGTGCCATTGTACTATATAGTAAGAGATATATGTAGGCTTCTCATTAAGAAAAAAATTCTTACAGAAAATTTTAAAAACAATGAATTTATTTTTAGAAAACATTTTATAAATTTGTGTGACCTGGGCAATGGAGATTAAATGCCAATTTAATAAAAGCACAATTCTATTCAAACTGAAGAAACAATTCATTTGTAGACTAAATCCATTTTTCTTGGACTTGGAGAAGTCTAATCTGCCACTGAATAAGTATATGTATATGTAAACAAATGGACCATTTCTTGCACTTGTATGAAGTCTCTATAGATTCTAAAACTTACATTTATATTACTTTAAACTTCTCAGCTGAATATTTTTCTATAATAAATATCTAAAAGAAATCTCTAAGCTTTTTATAAGGTGGATCTGTGAACCACAAATAAAAAAAAATCCCCTTGACCCAGTGCAATGTGCAAACACATTCTTAATGCTTTTTCTCTCTTATAGTGATAATAGAATATGCTCTTCAGGATTAATGACCTTAGAGATTTGGCTCAAATAGTCAACTTGACCTGAACATCAAGATGAATCTGATTAAAGGTTTCAAGTTTTATCCATAACTTCTGGAATGGGTTAGAACCACCTAAAACTTTAATCCTTATTTTATGACTTTGATTAACTGAACACCAGCATCTGTCCATATGCAAGAAACAGATGACAGATCTCAGAGAATGCATATTCTCAGCACAGAGACTCTAAGGATAAATGCCTTGCTCTGCCCCCACTACCTCCCCCTACCCAACCACTGATACCATGGTCAAAGTGGAACAAATAATTGCCTTAATTTAGAAAAATTTAAAAATGAAAAATTGTCTTAATTTAGAAAAATGTACAAATGAAAAATTATCTTAATTTAGAAAAATGTAAAAAGAAAAATATAAAAAGTAAGGATAGTTTTTATCTGTGATAATAAAACTCAAGAGTCAATAAATAACTTTTTTTTTAAAGATTTTGTTTATTTACTTGAGAGAGAGAAAGTGCATGAGAAAGTGTGAGAGAGAGAAAACAAGCAGGCTGGAGGGGCAGAGGAAGAAGCAGATTCCCTGTGAAACTTGATCCCATCAGGTCTGGTATTATGACCTGAGCAGAAGGCAGAGGCTTAGCTGACTAAGCCACTGAAGTGTCCCATATATACATTTTGATAGAAATTACTGAAATAATTAAATTCCCCCACCCCAAAAAACAATGGATTGGGGACTAATGGATTTTACTCTCACCATCTCCACCTACTTAAGTGACTTTGTGCAAAAGTTCTGTTCTGTTGTTCTACGTCTATTGTTTTTATTTGTCAAAAGAATATAATTCCTAACCTAAATCATAGTGCTGTCTCAAGGATCAAAGGAAATAAGGCATGCTAAAGCACTTTGAAAATCATAAAACTGCAAAACAGAATTTTAGATATAGCTCAGTTAAGAATATAAGTAAAGCATGGCAATGTATTAAAAGGGCAATAAAGTCTTTGAAAAGTTAGGTTTTATTCTAGGAATGTAAGAATGGATCAACATCAGGCATGCCATCAATGTACTTCAATAAATACATAGGTTAAAAGAGAAAAACAATAGTATTATGCCTATAAATTCCCCAAAATGCAATTGATGAAATATAACATTAATTCCCAGTAAAGCTCTCTATAAAATGAGAAAAGAAGAAAACCTCCTTAACACGACCAATCTTATTCCAGAATCCTAGAGGAAATATCATACCAACTTGGAAAAATTTCAAAGCATCCTCATTAAAACAAAAAAGAAACAAAGAACCTATTATTTGTTCTATATTTGAACATAATTTTGGATATCTAAGCCAAAGCAATAAGACAAGGATAAGAAATTAAGTATAAAATATTGTAAAGGAGGTGAAAGATCATTACTATTTTAAAGAATATAATTATTTACTTAGAAAATAAAAAATGATCAACTGAAAAATTATCAGTACTAATAAAAGTGATGGTGGCAAAATAAAATACAAATATTAAAAATTTAGGGGCACTTGGGTGGCACAGTTGGTTAAGTGGCCAACTCTTGGTTTTGACTCAGGTCAAGATCTTGGGGTGGTGAGATTAAGCCCCACGTGAGGCCTTGCACCCAGCACAGAGTTTGCTTGAGATTCTCTCTCCCTCTCCTTTTGCCTCTTCCACTCGTGCTCTAAGATAAATGAATAAATCTTAAAAAAAATTAATAGCTGTCTCATACATCAGCCTGCTTCTAAATGTAATGGCATGTGTGGGTGAATGTGAGGGGACTCCTACTCGAATTAAGAACAGATACTGTAATCCAGCTACAAACAAACTTAATAAGATATGTGCAAAAATTGTATGGAATTTTATTTCATTTAAAGTTAAAAAAAGAAGGATCAAATAAGTGAAAACATAAAAAATACTTAAAAGATAATATTGGCAAAATTCCACTAATTAGTAGACAAAAAAAAAAAAAATTGTTACAAAAGGCCCACTGGGATTGTTTCAAGAGGTAGAGGTGAATAATGAAAAAAATTATTAATGTTGAAAATATTCACTATCTATTTGAACAACAACAACAAAATAGATTTCTCCTTTATGCCAGACCAAAAAAATTTCAAAGTATTAAAGATTAAATGAGACATGTAAGTACTAGAAAAAACTATAACCATGTATTTGTGTAATTTGGGGGTAGTGAAAATCTCTTCTTACTAAACATATCAAGACCAGAAACCATACAGTAAAATACTGATAAAATTGACCACATTAAAACTTAAAACCATATCCAAATTAAAGAAAAGGGGGAGGGTAATATTTGCTATATGTTTCTTAACTTACGAAAAGTGTTCACAAACCAATTTTGGAAATGGTAGATTTACAAAATTATATGACTGCTTCAAAATTATATGAAAAGACATTCAAACATATCTCATAAATAAACAAAATTTTACTAAGTAAATAAATAATAAAATTATTATTTTGCCTGTCAGATTATCAAAGTTTGCAAAAAGTGAGATAATGGGAATTTTCAATATTATGCTGAATATAAATTTGTACAATTTTTCTGGATGGCAATGTAGCAATATGTTGTAAAATGTCAAGAATATATCTCCTTTGATCTAGCAAGATCATTTTTGAACATTTATTTTAAGAAAATATTTGAACAAATGAGCAAAGATATAAGTACAAGGCAGTTATGCCACTCTGGTGATAATATAAAAAAATAAGTAAACTAATAAACTCCTATCCCCAGGAAGGACTGGCAAAATAAATTCTGGTACATTAATGCCACAGGATTCTATGCAGCACTAATATGGATGACATAGATCTATAAATCTTAAAATGGGTAACCTGTGTGTGTGTATTTAGAAAAGTAGGTATTATAAGGGTATGTACAGTATGAGATCTCATTATATGTGGTAAATCTGGAAGAATATATTCCATCGGTAATAGTAGTTATCTTTAGGGGGAAATGAGCAAAATTATGGAATTGGTTTTCTCTGTATTGCTCAAATTATTTAAAATTAATAAATATTAGCATATATTATGAAGAAAAATTTTAACGATATTTCCATAGAATTAGTCTTTTAACTACCTCATTAATTATCAGAAAGTTATACTTTGTAGAGATAATTAATGATATCTATCTTAAGACTTACTTGAGGTATAACTAAAATGGTTACAATTTCAAAGTACATTGTGTTTATTTTTATTAAAATATTACATCGATGTTATTTTAGTTAAATAATAATATTCTAAATGTTTATTGTTCTTGGGACTGGTCAATGCATCCTTATTAAAGTATAAAACGTATCTTTTAAGTATCATGATAAATCTTTATTTGGAAATTACTTTAGAATCTTACATTTTAGGGGGCATCTGGGTGACTCAGTCATTAAGTGTCTGCCTTAGGCTGGGGTCATGATTCCAGGATCCTGGGATCAAGTCCGGCATCAGGCTCCCTGCTGGGCAGGAAGCCTGCTTCTCCCTCTCCCACTCCCTCCTGCTTGTGTTCCCTCTCTCGCTGTCTCTCTCCCTGTCAAATAAATAAATAAAATCTTTAAAAAAGAACCTTAACATTTTAGAACTACTGACTCTAATTAGCCTCGGTGGAAAGAATGTCCAAAACACAATAAAGTTTTATAATGTATCTATGAAATTAATCTCATAACTACTTAAACAATTAATTTAAATGAAAATGTGAGGTCTGTCTCCTCTTCAACTTTTGCTACCTCTAAGCTTTGAGAACAGATATAAGTAGATGAATTTCCCAGAGGAAGAAAAGAGATTAAACTGAGATTTCCTGACTAGTTGTTTAAATCAATTTGATTTCAATTAATTACACTCCACTGATAATGAGATTAACACCTGCTGTATTAAATTAGGACTTAAATATATTTCAAAGAAATTGGATTCAGCAAGAATTCCATATAGGTTACAAGAACTTTTATCTTCCAGAGCACACATACTAATTATAAAAATTTCAACAATTTTCATCAAGTACAAAGTGTAGCCTTCAAAATTCCCCATAGCTACCTTAGCCTAACCCTCTATTGTCTTTTCTAGATATGTGACTCCAAATTAATCTTTGCATTCTTTTTTTTTTAAGATTTTTCTTATTTATTTGACAGAGAGAGAGAGAGAGAGAGAGAGCGAAAGCAGGGGGAGCAGCAGGGAGAGGGAGAAGCAGGATCCCTGAATCCCAGGATCCTGGGATCATGACCTGAGCTAAAGGCAGATGCTTAAGCGACTGGGTCACCCAGGCGCCCCTAACTTTGCATTCTGTCCTCTTTAACACACTCTCATATCTTCACAAAACAGTGTACAAAATCTTTCATTGTCACCTAATCCACATTCCTTTATTTCTTTAGTTATAGCTATCAAGTCTCTTCTTTAGTAGAGATTTCTTATTCCAATGCATAGAGTAATGTCTGTCCATCCTTGCCACTTAAAAACACTCTCCTATCAGTTATACTTAACTCTCTACATTTAACTTGTGAACTTTAGGAAATTCAACTAATGAACTCAGTATTCTACCTCTAATGCTACTTAAAATAGTAAGTATTTTTCTGAGTCCTTTCTGCACTATCAGGAAAAATAATGGTTGTCAGTATATTAAAATACACTAAATCTGCTCAATTACTCCTAGAAATTGCCTCATGAGAATATAATCCTAAGAAAATAAGAAATGGTAACTAGAATAAAAATGCTGTCACATCCCATATAAATCTGAGCCAAATTCACTTGAAATACTAACAGTGAATTCTGGTGCATATTCTTAAGTACTGGCTCACTGTTTTTAAAAAACTGCCAGGTGGCTTGTTTTCTTGGCACTGAGAGTTTACAAAACCCTGTAATATTTGAAACAGTTAGACTTACTCATCTTAGCAGTTTTAAAAACAAGATGAACATCACAGCATTTTCAGGACTCTGTATTAGCACATACTGATCTCTAGGCTACCAGTTTGAACACAAAGATATTTAAAAGACAGTTTGAATTATGTGGGGGTTTTGTTGTTGTTATTGTATACAAGGTCATTAGTTTTACTAAAGGACTTTGAATTCCCATTTGTTGATGAAACTGGTACATCTCCTGAGAGGATAAATTTCTAATATGTCTGCTAATGTTCTCTGAAAAAGATATTTTATCCCAGGGAGTATGAATCCCATGGTGAAGAAATAAAAGTATTCACATTACAGATTCTTCTTTAGTATTTAATCATAAAAGGGTCATAGCAGCAAAAATTCCAAGCCATGCTGGGTCAATTAAATTAAACTTGTTCCAAAATAATGTTTCATCTCATAGATCTCATTTAAATTATCAGTGAAAAAGGACATTAAAGTCATTTATTATTATAAAACTGGTAGACTGGTAGGGAAATAAAGTACTTAATAAAATCATTTGTAATCTATAATCATTTTCCTAAAATAGCATTTTTACCAGTTTACAGTAAAAAAGCATAGTAATTTACAAATAGCTTAGAGACTAATCTCTAATTAATCTCTTAGAAAAAGAGACTTGACACCCCAATATATTTAAATTTAATTAGCATTGCTATCAGGAAAGCTTGCAAAAAATTACAAAGGAAATCCATAATGAATTCACTACACTCACTTACTTTCATATTATCATCCCTAGGTGGTTTCTTCATAGCAACTTCTATAAATTGAGAGAAAGTAACAGCCAGTCCCATCTATGACAGAGACTAAACTCATTATTGTTTTAACAACCTCCAAGTAAAGTCATTTTACATTCATAAATGAAAGTCAAAATAAGGAGAGTAAGAGCATCTCACATTTCTAAGAAGTTTTAACACCTTCCAAAGGGTGTCCACATTCTTTTTTTTTCATGAGATCTCCACGAGATTTTAAAGATGATAAAATCCAGGACACAGGGAGACTGAACACCTTTGCCAAACACACAGGTATCAGTGGCACAGCTGGATGCCAAACCCAGATATTCTTATTCCTGGTTGCATTTATTTCTAGAAACTCACACGACCTCTGCATTTTACTACTATGTTTCTCTAGTTCCCAGAGTATCTTCTCGCCCCTTCACCATGATAAGAACTGTAAGTTTTATAATCTAGCTATTTTTTCTCACTGAATGTTGAATAAAGGGAAATGCCACTTATTCTAGTTATTTCTTCCCAGGAGTGCTATGTTCCTTGGCAAAAATACCTCTAAGAAAGAGGATATGATGTAGAAAATTCTTCATAATTTTGGGATATTTTGAATTTTTTTCAAATACATTTGTAGAGCCCCAGTCTGTGCCAGGCACTCATTTAGGTGAGCAGGCAGGCTCTCAGCTAAGTAGTAGGTATACTGCAATATCACTTGTAGTAGAAAGAGATATCAAAAGACAATCACACAAACATGTAATTAAAGACTGGAAGAAATGCACTGAAAGAAAATATTTTAGGTAGGGGGGCTAATTTAGATTGGACTGGGGTCCCATAGGTCTCCTGAGGAACTAACATTTAAACTGGGCAAATTGCCAGATAAATAGTGTGGGAAGAACATTCTGTGCAAAAGAAAAACAAGGGAAGATCCTAAAGTAAGTGTTCTAATGGCAGGCCTGTATAGCAAATCCATAGTGACAGAGGGCAAAAATAAAATGAAGCTGGAGGGTGAAGGAGAAGGCAGATCAGGTGGGACTGTGAAAACCATTTCTAAACAATTTGGAATTTATTCTACAGAGATTTTAAGTCAGAGAGGTGAAAGTTCTTACTTAAAAAAGGATCTCTAGCTGCTGGAGAATGAATTTGAGATACAGAACTATTAAGAGGGCATCTCTCTGATGGTGAACACAGAAGACCTAGGATGGGAATAAGAGAAATGGTTTTATTTGAAGGCTCACCGGAAGTGGGCCGGAAGCACTGAGGAGAGGGAGATGGGGCTATTACAAGTGATTCCCCAGGTCTCTGGTTTGAGCAACTGAAAGGCTGGGGGAGCCATTTGTAGAATCAGAAAAGACTAGAGAAGAAGCAGATTTGTGAGTGTCTCTGGAGGTGTTGAGAAGGCAGTTGCAAAATGGAAGTAAATCTTGGGATAGACCTCTAGGTTCAAGATATAAATCTGGGTGCTGAGAACGGTCGGGTTATCTGTGGTCTCTGAAGCCATAGGACTAGATGAGATAACTTTCGAAGACAGAATAAAAAGAGAAACAAAACCAACACTGACTTTTGTGACAGTACATTTTGAGATCAGTTAGAAGAAAAGCTTACAAAGAAGATAGATAATGAAAGCCAAAGCAGCAGGAGGAAACCAGAAGGGTACGTTGTCACGACAGCCAAGAGAACAGAACACTGCAAGAAGGAAGGGGTGGTCAACGGTAGTGAATGTTAGTAAGAAGTCTTGCATAATGAAAAAAGGGCTCCAATGGACAGGGTAAGATGAATGCTTTTGGTGATCTTAGAGCAGTATCAGTGTACTGTTCGATATAGAGAAAAGAGGGCAGTAGATTAAAGAATGAATGTGTAGAGAATGTAAGAGTTTGAGGAAGGGGATGATGAGACAGAACAATGGCTAGAGAGAGACAGAGATGAATCAAAGGGGTTTTTGTTTGTTTTTGTTATTGTTCTAAGGGGGAAAAAAGAGAATAATTGAAGACAAGGACAATGTGAGGGTGGGGGAAGGATAACTGAGAAGAGGTAGAAAAGGAGATCTAGGGCTAATGTGGACACAACAGCTTTGATAACAGAAATCCTTCCTCCACTGTAAAAAGAGGGAAAAAGAGGATGAGTGCAGAAATAAGTAGATGGGAGGAATGAGTGGTGGTAAAATAGGGGAATTCCCATCTTGTAGCTTCCCATACGGCAAAGTCATTTGTTGAGGATGGAGAAGAAGGTAGAGAAAATCAGAGATCTGACAAAAGTGGAGAAGAAATATCTTTAGTTGCTTTTGCAGGTTCACCTCCATTCACACTTCTATTAACAGGGATTTCCTTAGGGAATTGCCTTTCCCCATTCTTAGCCTATGGTCTTGAGATAGAGCTGACACCACTCTCCCCTTCCCTTTCCAGCCCCATCACTCCCACCACTGACCTAGATCCTGGTGTGGGAATGTCCTGGCCCGGCCAACAGAAGCATCTCTCTTGCATTAGCTTTTGCTTCAACCCAATGAAACCCAACCTCAGAACTTTTAATGAAACCACTGGGAAAGAAGAAGCCCCTGGGGGAAAAGGCGCACTTTTTCCTCTGGGGCTCCTAACATGGTAGGATGTAAGTCTGGAACTACTGGAATCAACCTTTATATATCTGGGAAGCAAACCTGGGGAACACAAAACTAAAGATGTGAAGAAAGAGGTCTCAAAAATTTTGTTGCTCCAGATTCAGCTAGATACTCCCAGATATTGGATTCTGAGCCAATACCTCTAACACAGAAAATGTCAGTATGAGTTGGATTGTTGACACTTGCAAGCAAAGGCATCCTGACTGAGACAGTAATAATCCCTGTGGGGAATGGGAGAATAACTCACTAGAGAAATGACTATAAGACATTGCTGAGGATCCATTTGGCTGCCAGTTATCATGAATTTGTGTTGATATCACTAATCTTGGGATTTCCACAAAATAAGTCAAATTCTTTGAAATTGTCAGTAATACTACCTAATTTTTGATATTTTGCATAGTTAGCAACTTAATTTGATACAATTATCACCATTATATAGAAAAACAAATAAGCTATTAAAAAACAAAGATAAGAGAATGAGAAGACAAGCTATAGTCTAGGAGGAAATATTTGCAAAAGATACATCTGATATAGGATAGTTACCCAAGATATACGAAGAACTTTTTAAAGTCGAGAAAAAAACAAACAACCTATTAAAAAATGGGTTAAAGGCCTTAACAGACATCTCACCAAAGATCTACAGATGAAAAATAACCACACAAGTACCCGTTCCACATCATAAGTCATCAGGGAAATGCAAATTAAAACAGCAATGAGATATCATATGCACCTATTAGAATGGCCCAAATCCAGAACACTGACCACACCGAATGCTGAGAAGGATTTAGAATGACAGGAACTCTCACTTACTGTTGGTGGGAGGGAATACAAAATGGTATTCCCATTTTGGAACACATTTTGACAATTTCTTACAAAGCTAAACACCTTACCATATGATCTAGTGTTCCCCCAACCCCAGCCACCTTGGTATTCACCCAAAGGAGTTGAAAACTTATTTCCACACAAAAATATAACATGCACATGCATGTTTAGAGCAGCTTTATTCATAATTGCCAGAACTTGGAGATAACTAAGATGTCCTTTAGTAGATGAATGGATGAGTAAAATTGTGACACATTTGGACAATAGAATATTATTCAGCACTAAAAAAGAAATGAGCTAACAAGTCCTGAAAAAACACGGAGGAATCTAAAATGCAAATTACTAAGTGGAAGAAGTCAGTCTGAAGGGGCTATATGCTGTATGATCCCAACTTTATGACATTTTAGAAAAGGCAAAACTATGGAGAAAAAGCTCGGTGATTGCCAGTGGTTGGGGGTGGGTGGAAGAATGAACACACAGAGCACAGATGTTCAGGGAGGTGAAAATACTCTGTAGGATACTACAATGATGGATATATGTCATAATACACTTGCCTAACCCTACAGAATGTACAATCCTACATGAACCCCAACGTAGACTCTGGACTGAGTGATGGGTCAGTGTAGGTTCACAGACATATACCAGTCTGTTGGGAGGCCACACCTAAGTGGGAGAAATCTCTGTACCTTACTCTTAGTTTTGCTATGTAACAATCTTCCCCTTTTTTATAAAGTTTAAATTAAAGACATAGTCAACTTAAATGCAAAAATGATACAAGATCACTCAATATCTTATCAACATCTAAACTGGCAAAAAGACAAGTTAAAAGATGGCCTTCTTGTAACCATATCGAGGATGAGACAAAGACCTGTATTTGCTACAGTTTAGCCAATAGAAAACAGGCCCTATAAATTCTATTAAATTATTTAACAAACAATTTAGTTAAAGACACAAATAGGTGCAGTAATTCATTACCAGTAAAACAAATAATTTTCTTTCTTCTCTTTCAATGCCAGTAAAGCAAACTTTGCAGGTTCTCAATCAGCATCCTTGCATAAAACCAAACAATACAACCTTTTTGAATAACAAAGGAAACATACATTACAAACATACATACATTACAAAAAATTACAAACATACATTACAAAAATGACTCATGTAATGAGTCATTGACATGCTACATATTTGGATATTTAAAAGAACTACTCTAAAAATATGGAAAATTTTACCATGATTCCAAGTGTAAAATTCATTTTGTTGAATTGACATTTATCAAGCAATTATTAGAGAGAATTACAGTATCAAGATGTGAAATAGCTCTTTCTGACTTGCTTATACATTTGGACTAGAAAAGTGATTAGTCTGGATTGAGAGTACACTTATAGTCTTTTGAAAACTGAAGAAAGAAGTCTTCTAAAGAAGTTTCCTAAGGTTTTCTGGCAAGGTGGCAAACAAGTCCAGAACGGGCTACCAGAGAAGAAGATGCAAAATTTTCCCTCTCTACTATCCTCGCTTCCTAAAATTATTCCTCCTTTCTTCAAATGAGAAAGCACATGTCTCTGTTGTAATCCGAGATGAGCATTCCATTCTTCACCCACGTGCAGGGTCTGCACAATGCGTAAGTGTGATGGAGGAGGAGGAGGCATGCGGAGGACTCAGCATGAGTTAATACCCCACAAGTCCTCCCCCCACATACACTCACTCCCAGGTGGAATATCTGCAACTTTCCTCCAGGAAGCTCTCAACTGTCTCAATGTTAATGTCTCCCTGGAGGGGAAAACAACCCTAACTTGATAATGGCAAGGCCTCCAGTATCTTGTGGGTCCTCTTTAGCATATGAAAGTTCTTCTGAGGGGCGCCTGGGTGGCTCAGTGGGTTAAAGCCTCTGTCTCTGGCACAGGTCATAATCTCAGGGAATGTGGGATCCAGCCCAGCATTGGGAGCTCTACTCGGCAGGGAGCCTGCTTCCTCCTCTCTCTCTGCCTGCCTCTCTGCCTGCTTGTGATCTCTGTCTGCCAAATAATAAATAAAATCTTAAAAAAAAAAAATTCTTTGCTAAAGAATTCTTTCTTGGTTTTTAGCTCGGGATCCCACACCACCAAACCCCACCTATATTCTAAAACTACATCAAGTGTGCATGCATTTGTGCATCTTCTTATTAAAGAAGAAATCTTTGCTGCCTCTCAGACTTCATTTGCATTTCAAAAATCTTAATACTTTAGCCCATGAATTTGATTTTCTGAAGCTTTAATTATCTGTGTAGATTTCTTCTGAACAGGCATTTTACTTATCCTGACAAATCATTAGTGGACAGACCAGTACTAAGGATAGTAAAGAGGCCTCCAAGTTCCTAGGTATGGTACTTGCTACATATCTTTTATGATATCGGTTTTGCATTTCACTTACATGCTGGGTTAGTCTCACTATCACTGCAACCCTAAATTACTTCCTATCATATTTCTTTTCATATCTACATGAAGCTTCAATGTTTCTAGTATCATATTTTCTTGTTACCGTTATGCTGCTTTTGCCCTCTGATTTGGGGGCTCCCGGGGGACTCTGTTAGTTTTTAGCACTCACGTCCACAAGTAAATCTATTTAAAGTACGTTACTGATCATGCTAAAAATCTCCCCGTGGATTTTTGGAGTTTTACTTTAGAGCAGTCTTCTATGTATGTGTCACAGAAAAACTGGAATTGGTCCCTGGGCCAGAAAGAAATCTGCCCAGCCCACTAATGATTCTGCCTCCATAATCTTCCCTGTACCAGTCTCTTGCAATGATTTGACCCAACAGCTCATCCATGAGGGCAAAGGGGTGCTTTCTTGTCTACAAAACATAAAGGTTTTCATGCAGTCTTTTCTTGAAATTAGCTACAATTATATATAATGTAGGAAAGATGTCAGGATTCAAAGATGACAGCCAAGAAAGAATTCTTGAGATGTCTTTGGTGTAAAAAGGTGATTCTGTTAAAACATGGGGACAGGACACGTGGGCAGAAAGAGCTGCACTGGGGTCATGAGGAGTGGCCCATTATATACTTTCAATCTGGGAGGAGGTTAGGGCTAGCATATCCCAGGCATTTTGGAAACAAGGTTTCCAGAATCCTAGGGGCCTAGCTATTGTTAGAAAAAAGTCATTTAATACTGTTTAGTAAAAACTCAGTCATGAGACTCTTCAGTTGTATATTGGTGGGTCAGATGCTCAGAGGACGATTGCCAACATGTGTCTTGGAGGGCAGAGGGGTTAGAGATAAAGGAAGTTTCCAAAGGAAAAAGTAGACTTTACAGGATTTTCAGGCTCTACCCCAGACCCACTGAATCTGGGGTGGAGTCCAAAAATTTGGGGTGTAATAAGACAGGGGTGATTTTGATGCACCCTAAAGTTTCACTATATAACATCACTGGTACCAATCTTACTGACCACAAGAATCACCTAAGATCACTCATTTAAATAATATATTCCTAGATCTGCCCCATCTGATTCAGTAGGACGGAAGTATGTTCCAGGAATGCATATTTTTAACAAATGATCTCCTACCACCACCTCAAGTGTTTCTTATGGTCAGGGAAATTTAAAAACACTGCACCAAATCAGGATATTGAACTTCTGTACAATTATTTTTAAAAAGTGGATATTACATATAATTATGTGATAGTTCCATGTTAAGAATATCTGTATATTAAAACCATATTTTTTCAGCATTTTAAATTCTATTGTTAGTTCAGAAAGAAGATGAAATTAAGAAAGGTAATAGGGAGTCACCATTTAAAAAATATTAGGAGGGGCGCCTGGTTGGCTCAGTGGGTTAAAGCTGCTGCCTTCAGCTCAGGTCATGATCTCAGGGTCCTGGGATCAAGCCCCGCATCGGGCTCCTTGCTCAGTGGGGAGCCTGCTTCTCTCTCTGCCTCTGCCTGCCTCTCTGCCTGCTTGTGCTCTCTGTCTCTCTCTCTCTCTCTCTCTGTAAAATAAATAAATAAATAAATAAAATCTTAAAAAATAATAAAATAAAAAATATCAGGAAATACTACTTTAGATAAGCAGTTCTAGAGAATTCATATAATTTCAGAATTCCAGAGATTAATAGCTACATATAAAATTGTAGGCAACTCTGAGAAAAGCCCAATATCCATTCAAAAGCACAGAAGAAGATACAAACGTAGTGATCCGAAGGGGCACGTGCACCCGAATGTTTATAGCAGCAATGTCTACAATAGCCAAACTATGGAAAGAGCCTAGATGTCCATCAACAGATGAATGGATAAAGAAGATGTGGTATATATACACGATGGAATACTATGCAGCCATCAAAAGAAATGAAATCTTGCCATTCGCAACGACGTGGA
>PISX010028494.1:0-21455 GCA_004024625.1 Mellivora capensis | reverse complement strand
AATATTGTGAAAATGTCTATGCTACCTAAAGCAATCTACACATTTAATGCAATCCCTATCAAAATCCCACCCATTTTTTTCAAAGAAATGGAACAAATAATCCTAAAATTTATATGGAACCAGAAAAGACCTCGAATAGCCAAAGGAATATTAAAAAAGAAAGCCAAAGTTGGTGGCATCACGATTCCGGACTTCAAGCTCTATTACAAAGCTGTCATCATCAAGACAGTATGGTACTGGCACAAAAACAGACACATAGATCAATGGAACAGAATAGAGAACCCAGAAATAGACCCTCAACTCTATGGTCAACTAATCTTCGACAAAGCAGGAAAGAATTCCAATGGAAAAAAGACAGCCTCTTCAACAAATGGTGTTGGGAAAATTGGACAGCCACTTGCAGAAAAATGAAATTGGACCATTTCCTTACACCACACATGAAAATAGACTCAAAATGGATGACGGACCTCAATGTGAGAAAGGAATCCATCAAAATCCTTGAGAAGACAGGCAGCAACCTCTTCGACCTCAGCCGCAGCAACGTCTTCCTAGGAACATCGCCAAAGGAAGGGAAGCAAGGGCAAAAACGAACTATTGGGAACTTCATCAAGATCAAAAGCTTTGCACAGCAAAGGAAACAGTTAAGAAAACCAGAAAGACAACTGACAGAATGGGAGAAGATATTTGCAAACGACATAGCAGATAAAGGGCTAGTATCCAAAATCTAAAAGGGGTTTGCAAACTCAACACCCAAAGAACAAATAATCTAGTCAAGAAATGGGCAGAGGACATGAACAGACAATTCTGCAAAGAAGACATCCAGATGGCCAACAGACACGTGAAAAACTGAGGTCCCATCTTTAAGGGCTCCTAAACTCAGAGAAAAAAAACAGTTTATAAATTTTTTTTTAATTTATTTATTTGTCAGAGAGAGAGGGAGAGAGAGGGTGGCTTAGTCATTTAAGCACCCATCTCTTGATTTCAGCTTGATTTCAGCTCAGGTTATGACCTCAGGGTTGTGAGATCTAGCCCTTAGTCAGACTCCCACTGGGTGCGGAGCCTGTTTGAGATTCTCTCTCCCCATCTGACCCCCCATGTGACCTCTGCTCACAGAGGTGCATGCACTCTCTTTCGCTCTCTGAAATAAATATATAAACAAACAAACAAGCAAGCACCCAGACTATACATAGGGAAATTTATTTGTGGATGTCATGGGGAACACTCTCCAATTATTTTACAACAATGGGTGGAGGAAAGTGATCCTGACAGATGCTAAGGCCAGAGAGTGCATGTGGTTCCAGTGCTCATCCTCTCCCTGGCTGGAGCAGGCAAACACAAACAGTGAAGTTGTTCTCCCATTCCCTATTTAAGTCTGCAAGAGCCAGTAGCTGCTACACTACCTTGCCCCCTGGTGGGAGCTCGTGAGTGCCAGGAGCAGTGGCATTCTCATGTTCACATCCTAAAGTCAGTACACTTGGGTAGAAAAGCCACTCTCCTGCTACACCGCTAAAGCCCACTGGTGTGGTCTTTATGGTCAAGACATTTTCCCTGCTATCTTACTGAAGCTAGGCAAGCATATCCTGCCCCCTACACTCCCCAGCTGCTTGCAAAAACCAGCAAACACATGTAATCCACACAGGAATACCCCATGATCACCTGTCCCTGTGACCAAGAAAGCTGGTATTCCAGCTATCCACAGGACTGCAACAATCAGAAAGACAGATTTTGGCAGGCCACCATCCCCAGGGCACTGAACACACAGCACACTAAAACACAATCCCAGTCTTTATGTGAAAAAAAAAAAAAATCCCATTTACTTAGCTTGGAGCTTTACCCTGAGAGACAGGCTTCAAGTTTCCCACACAGCAAAAGGCTAAAAAGGCATTCTTTCCTAGGGAACATAAGAGAGGGGCAACCCTCTTTATGCAACCCCATGAATTTGCTACAGTTTAACATGACTTCCCAGAAACGAGCTTGAAACTCATATAGAACTCCAATTTTCCAACTGTTGCTCAGGGACACCTCCAGATCTCTTGGTTTGGAAGGCAGCAGAGATTATGATTGTGACCCCACAGGATTACTTATACTTGCATAGTTTAAAGCTGCTACCTGAAGGTCTGGCTTCTTATCAGCCTAAAATTAGGTGATAAATGAGATGCCAATCCTTGGATGACTGGCAGGTTTTGGCACACCTTCAACAGAAGGAACATATCAAGAAAAAATCAGGCAGTTTAGACATCACAAAAGTTCAAGAAACAATCAAGGGGTAAGGCAAGTTTCAATAAAAAGGATCCTCACCTATACCAGGCCAGTCCCTCAAGACTGAAAGAGGTAGCTGTTTTGCCAATACATAGAAATAAACACAGAGAGTCAAGCAAAATAAGAAAATAGACAAATATGTTCCAAAAAGGAAGCAAGACAAAACACCAGAAAGACTATAATAGGATGGAGATAAGAACCAGCTTAATAAAGCATTTTTTAAAATGGTCATAAATATGCTCACTGCTCTCAGGAGAAGGATGGATGAATACAGTGAGAACCTCATCAAAGAGAAAACATAACAAACTACCAAACAGAAGTTACAGAGCTGAAGAATACGGTAACAGAACTGAAAAATACCACTGAGGGGCTAGACAGCAGACTAAATTAAGTAGTTCAACAGAACAGTAAGCTGGAAAATAAAGCAGTGAAATGCACCCAAACAGAGAAGCAAAAAGAAAATATTATTTTAAAATATGAAGATAACTTAAAGGACCTCCAGGACAATATCAATTAGAGTAACATTCACATTATAGGGGTCCCAGAAAGAAGAGACAGAGAGAGAAAAGAGCAGAAAATTTATTTGAAAAAATATAATATCTGAAAATATCCCTTCCCTAGGAAAGGAAACAGACAATGGGTTCAAGAAGTCCACAGAGTTCCAGATATCATAAACTCAGAGAGAGCTATACTAAGACACATTATAATTAAAATGTCAACAGTTAAAGATAAAGCAGCAAGAGAAAAACATATTGTTCCATGTAAGCTATCAAATCATAAACTAGCAAATTTCTCAGCAGAAACTTTATAACCCAGAAGATAATGGCAAGACATGTTCAAAGTGCTAAAAGGAAAAACTTCCAACCAAAGATATGCTAGCCAGCAAGGTAATTGTTCAGATTTGAAGAAGAAGGAGTTTCCACACAGGCAATATCTAAAGGAGTTCATCACTACTAAATTGGACTTATCAGAAATAGTAAAGAGACTTATTTAAGCTGAAAAGAAATGGTACTACTTAATAACAAGTAAACACACAAAAGTAAAAATCTCACTAAAAAAGATAAATATATAGTAAAAGCAGTTGACTAATTACTTGTAAAGCTACTAAGAATGCTAAAAGACAAAGGTAGTAAAATTAAAACAAAAATAATTAGGTAAAGGATACATTAAATTAAAAGATGTAAACTGTGGCATCACATATAAAATAGGTGGGGGGGAGAAATACTGTACAGTTTGAAATGTGTTCAAATTTAATTTGGCTATCAGTTTAAAATACACTGTTACATACATAGGATGATATAAGTGAATCCAACAAGAAGAAGTGAATCTTCTTGTGGTTACACAAGAAAACCTTACAGTTAATGTGCTAAAAAAAAAAATGAGAATGAAATCTAAACATAACACTAAAGAAAGTCATCAAAACACAAAGGAAGAGAAAAAGAGAAGGAAAGAACAGAGAGGATCAACAAAAATAGCCAGAAGACAATTAACAAAATGGCAATAAGTACATATCAGCAATGACTTCAAATGTAAATAGTCTAAATTCTCCAGTCAAAAGACATAAAAGTAGTTCAATGGATTTAAAAAAAAGACATATCTATATATTGTCTACAAGAGACTGACTTCAGTAATCAAAACACACACAGATTTAAAGTGAAGGATATAAAAAGATATCCCCTGTAAATGGAAAGCAAAAGAAAGCTGGGTTAGCTACAGTCATATCAGACAAAACAGACTTAAAAAAAAAAAAAAAGCCAAATACTGTCAAAAAAGAAAAGCCAAAGAGAAGCACTACATTATGATAAAGGGCCAATCCAAAAAGAAGATTTACCATTTATAAATACATATGCCCCCAACATATAAACATCAAAACATATAAAGCAAATATTAACAAACCTAAACTAAGAAATTGATAGTGATACAGAAATAGTAGGGGATTTTAACACCCCACTTAGATCAATGGGTAAATCATCCAGATAGAAAATCAATAAGGAAACATGTTCCTTAAACGACGTATGAGCCAGAAAGATGTAGTAAATATATATAGGACATTCCATTCAAAAGCAAATTATACATTTTTCTTAAGTACACATGGATCATTTTCCAGAATAGATCACATGTTAGTCCACAAAGCAAATCTCAATAAATTTAAGATGGAAATCATATCAGGCATCTTTTCCCACCACAATGGTATTAAGCTAGAAATCAATTGCAAGAAAAAAAAATGGAACAATTACAAATATGTGGAGATTAAATAACATGTTACTGAACAACTAAGTCACAGGAAAAAGAATAAAACCTCAAAAAATACCTAGAAACAAACAAGCAAGGGAAATACGACATACCAAAAGCTATTGGATACGGCAAAACCAGTTCTAAAAGGAAATTCATAGCAATACAGTCTACCTCATGAAACAAAAGAAATATCAAACAATTTGGGGACGCCTGGGTGGCTCAGTTGGTTAAGCGGCTGCCTTCGGCTCAGGTCATGATCCCAGCGTCCTGGGATCGAGTCCCACATCGGGCTCCTTTGCTCAGCAAGGAGTCTGCTTCTCCCTCTGCCTTTCACTCTTGTCTGCCTGTGCTCGCTCACTCGCTCTCTCTCCCTCTCTCTCTGACAAATAAATAAATAAATTTTTTTAAAAAGGGGGGGCACCTGGGTGGCTCAGTGGGTTAAAGCCTCTGCCTTCAGCTCAGGTCATGATCCCAGGGCCTGGGATCGAGCCCCGCATCGGGCTCTCTGCTCAGCGGGGAGCCTGCTTCCTCCTCTCTCTCTGCCTGCCTCTCTGCCTACTTGTGATCTCTCTCTGCCAAATAAATAAATAAAATCTTTAAAAAAAAAATTTAAAAAAAGAAATATCAGACAACTTAACTTTACACCTAAAGGAAAAAGAAAAAGAACAAAGACCATAGTTAAAAGAAATAAGTAAAGATCAGAGTGGAAATAAATGAAATAGAGACTAAAAAGACAGTAGAAACCAATAGTTGATTCCGTGAAAAGATAAACAAATTAACAAACCTTTAGCCACATTCACTAACAGAAAAAGAGGGTTCAAACAAAATCACAAATGAAAGGGAAATTACAACTGAAACTACAGAAATACAAAGGATATAATAAGAAACTACTATAAAAAAACTACATGCCAACAAACCGGACAACCTAGAGGAAATGAAGAAATTGCTAGAAATTTATAGACTTCCAAGACTAAATGATAAGGAAATAGAAAAGCTAAACAGACCAATTGCTAGAGAAATCAGTAAGCAAAAAACCTCCCAACAAACAAACATCCAAGACCAGAGAGCTTCCTGGCAAATTCTCTCAAACATTCAAAGATTTAATATCTATTCTTCCCAAACTCTTCCAAAAAATTCAAAAGGTAGAAATGCTTCCAAACTCCTTTCATGAAGCCAGCATTACAGTTAAAAAGAAAAAACAGACAAGGACCCCATACTAAGTAAGTAAGTGAATAAATAAATAAATAAATAAATGTCACAGGTCAATGTCCCTGATGAATACAGATGCAAAAATCCTTAAGAAAATATTAACAAAGCAAATTTAACAATACTTCAAAGGATCATACCACTACAATCAAGTAAAATTTCTGCAAAGGGTGCAAGGACAGTTCAACATCCACAAATCAATCAACGTGATATACCATATTAAAAAAATGAAAGATAAAAGCCATCTGATCACCTCAAAAGACTCAGAAAAAGGCATGAGACAAAATGCAACATCCATTTATGATAAAAGTTCAATAAATTGGGTATAAAGGGAACAGACTTCAAAATAAGAAAGGCCATATATGAGAAATCTACAGCTAATATCAAACACAATGATAAAAAGCTGAAAGCTTTTCCTCTAAGATCATGAACAAGACAGGAATGCCCACTCTATTTACTTGTATTCATAGCAGTACTAGAAGTTCTAACCACAGAAATTAGGCAAGAAAAATAAATAACTAAAAGATATCCAAATAGGTACAGAAGTAAATCTCAGTATTTGCAGATCACAAGATACTATATACAGAAAATCCTAAAGACCACCAAAACACTGTAAGAACTGATAAATGAATTCGGTAAAGCTGTAGGATATACAAATTAGTATACAAAAATTTGTTGCATTTCTGTGCACTAATAATGAAGAAGTAGAAAAAGAAATCAAGAAAACAATCCCATTCACAATTTTACCAAAAAGAATAAAATACCTGGGAATAAACTTACCAAGGAGGTATAAGACCTGTACTCTGAAAACTATAAAACACTAATAAAAAAAAATTTAAGATGATACAAACACTAGAAGGTACAAGAAATTGATGAAAGAAACTGAAGAAGATATAAATAAATGGAAAGGTATTTTATTCTCATTAATTTGATGAATATTGTTAAAAAGTCCATACTACCTAAAGCTATCTACAGGACCGATGTAATAAATCCCTATAAAATTTCAATAACATTTTTTAACAGAATTAGAACAAATATGTTTTTTTTCTTTTTTTCTTTTATTTAAAATCAAGTTAGTTATCATATAGTAGTAGTAGTAGTAGTAGTAGTAGTAGTAGTTTCAGGAATATAATTTAGTGATTCATCACCTACATATCATACCAGGTGCTCATCCCAACAAGTGCCATCTTTAATCCCCATCACCTGTTTAGCCCATCTCCCAACCAACATGCCATGCCCTCCAGCAACACTGTTTGTTCCCTTAACTATAGAATGGTTATTCATATGGTTATTTATGGTTTGCCTCATTTTCTTTTTTATCTTATTTTATTTTTCCTTCCCTTATGTTCATTTCTTTTGTTTCTTAAATTCCACATATGAGTAAAATCATATGGTATTTGTCCTTCTCTGATTTATTTCACTTAGCATAACGTACTCTAGTTCTATCCATGTTGCTGCAAATGGCAAGATTTCATTCTGTTTGATGGCTGAGTAATATTCCATTGCAAATATATGCCACCTCTTCTTTATCCATTCATCAGTCAATGGACCTTGGGCTCTTTCCATAACCTGGGTATTGTTGATCGTGCTACTGTAAACATTGGGGTACATGTGCCTCTTCAAATCAGTGGTTTTGTATCCTTTGGATAAATACTTAGTAAGGTAACGGCTGGGTCATAGGATAGTTCTATTTTTAACTTTTTGGGGAAGCTCCATACTGTTTTCCAGAGTGGCTGTGCCAGTTTGCATTCCCACTAACAGTACAAAAGAGTTCCCCTTTCTTCGCATCCTCAATAACACCTGTTGTTTCTTGTGCTGTTAATTTTAGCCTTAATATTGAAAAAGAAAATCAAAGAGGGAGGCATCACAATCCTACACTTCAAGCTGTTTTACAAAGCTGTAATCATCAAGACAGGATGATACTATCAAAAAAAAAAAACAAAACAAAAACAGACACAGAGATCAATGGAACACAATAAAGAACCCAGAAATGAACCCACAACTATGTAGTCAACTAATCTTTAACAAAGCAGGAAAGAATATCCAATGGAAAAAAAGATAGTCTCTTAAGCAAATAGTGTTGGGAAAACTGGAGAGCAACATGCAGAAGAATGGAACTGGACCACTTCCTTACATGATACACAGCTATAAATTCAAAATAGGTGAAAGACTTAAATGTAAGACAGAAAATTATCAAAATCCTAGAGGAAAAAACAAAGAGCAACCTCATTAACCTTGGACAAATGCTTCTAAAATTTGTTTGGAAACACAAAAGACCACAGAGGTCCAAAATAATCTTTAGAAAGAACAAATCCAGAGGTATCACACTCCCTGATTCCAAATTATACTAACATAAATACAATATTACTATGGTAATCAAACTACTGTGATTTTCCATAAAAACAGTTATATAAATCAATAGAATAGAACAGAAATGAGAAATAAAGCATACCTTTATAGTCAATTAATTTACAACAAAGGATCCATGTATTTACAATGGGGAAAAGGCAGTTATTTCAGACGAGATCGGGCGCGTTCAGGGTGGTATGGCCGTAGACAAGGCAGTTATTTCAATAAATGGTGATGGAAAAACTAGAGTGCTACATGTTAAGAATGAAATTGTATCACTATCTTATACTACATACAAAAATCTAAAATGTATTAAAGATTTGAATGCAAGCCCTGAAACCACAAAACTCATAGAAAAGAACTATAGACAATAAGATCCTTGACATCAGTCTTGGTAATGCTTTTTTTGGATCTGAGTCCAAAAGCAAGGGAAACAAAAGCAAAAATAAACAAATGGATAAACAAAATTATATCAAACGAAAAAGCTTTTGCAGAGTGAAGGAAACTTCCAACAAAATAAAAAGGTAGCCTCCTCAATGGGAGAAGATATCTGCAAATGATATATCCCATAAGGGGCTAATCCCCAAAATATATAAAGTTCTCATATAATTCAATAAGAAAACAAACAACTCATTTAAAAATGGGAGAGGATCTGAGTAGACATTTTTCCAAAGAAGAGATATAGATGGTCTACAGTCACATGGCAAGATACTGAGCATCACTAATCATCAGGAGAAGGCAAATCAAAACCACAATGAGCTATCTCCCTACAACTGTCAGAATGGCTATTACGAAAAAGACAAGAAGTAACAAATCTTGATAGCATGTAGATAAAAGGGAAATATTATGGAGTGTTGGTGAATGCAAACTGGTGTGGCCACTATGGAAAGCAGTATGGATGTCCCTCAAAAACTTCAAACTGAGCTTCCATTTGATCCAGCAATTCCACCTCTGGGTATCTGCATAGAGAAAATAAAAGCACAAATTCAAAATGATATATGCACCTCTATGTTTAATGTAGCATTATTTATAATAGATAAGATATGAAAACAACACAGTGTCCATCAAAGGATGAGTGGATAAAGAATATGTGGTATATTCACACATACACATGCACAATACATGTACACGCAATGGAATACCACTCAGCCATAAAAATGAATGAAATTCTCCCTTGCAACAACATGGACAGACCTTGAGGTTATTAAGATAAGTGAAATAAGTCAGAAAGAGAAAGACCAATACCACATGATTTCACTTATATATGGAATCTAAAAACCAAATCAAAGCAAAACTTAAACTCATAGATACAAAGAACAGATTGGTGGTTTCAAGAGGGGACGGATTTTGAGGGGTGAAAAGGGTGAAAATTAAGAAGTACGAATTTCCAATTATAAAATAAATCAAACATGGAGATAAACTGTACAACATGGGGAACACGGTCAATAATATATTGTTTACTGGAGAACAGATGGCGGGGAACTAGGAGGAGACGCCGATTCAATCTGTACCCTAAAGGGAGCTGATTACCTACGAAGGAACTCTGATCACCCATGAAATCAGCCTGAGATTAGAATTATACACTTCTGGATCTCTATGGGGGCAGAAGACGCCAGTGGGCAGGTAGAGTGGAGTGGGAAAGTCGGACTGGTATCAGAAGATAAACAAAAGGGGGAGGGAGCCACCAGAAGCGACCCATTCAAAAGCAATACCCAATACGAGAGTGCCCTACGACAGGGGACCAGCATTAACGTGAAATCTGGTAGAAAGCACTAAAAAAGAGCAAAGGATCGTGGGGGGAAATTGTGGGAATCGGGACAGTTAGGGACAGGGGCTTAAGTCCCCGGACAGAGGACAACCACCACTGGCGCTGAGCCAGAGAGAATACACCAGAGAAACCAGGTCTTGGTCCCTGAGCCGCAAGCGAGCGTGCCTAAAGGCACATGGGGTGCAGCTCCCGTGAGGGGCTGGGAGCCTTGACAACCGGCAGAAAGACAGACTTTTTGCAGTACCATGGATGACAAAACGGAATTGATTAGGGCAGAACTGAAAGCCACCAGGAATGATGTTCAAAATGTTAGGGCAGAACTTAAAGCCACCAAGGCTCTCATTGAGTTCCAATCTAATCTAAATTCCCTAAATGCTAGGGTAACTGAGAGAGAAGATAGAATTAGTGATCTGGAGGACAAACAGAGAGAAAGGATCAGGAGGAAGCCTGGAACAAACAGCTTAGAAGCCACGAAAACAGAATTGGGGAGATAAATGATGCCATGAAACGTTCCAACGTCAAAATTATTGGAATCACTGAAGGGGAGGAGAAAGAAAGAAGTCTAGAAGATACAGTGGAACAAGTTCTCCATGAAAACTTTCCCAATCTCGTGAAGGGAACCAGCGTTCATGTTCTAGAGGCAGAACGGTCTCCCCTCATGATTATAGATTCTCGAAAGTCCTCGAGACACCTGATAATAAGAATGAGGAATTATAATTGTAGATTACATCTTGATATCTTCTAGATATCTTCAATATCTTGAAGGCAGCTAGGACAAAGAGCTCCTTAGGTACAGAGGAAAGCCCATCAGAATAACGTCAGACCTGTCCACAGAAACCTGGCAAACCAGAAAGGGCTGGCAAGATATATTCAGGGCACTAAATGAGAAGAACATGCAGCCAAGAATACTTTATCCAGCAAGACTGACATTCAAAATGGATGGAGAGATGAAGAGTTTCCAGGACCGGCAAGGCTTAAAAGAGTATGCGACCACCAAGCCGACACTGCAGGAAATATTAAGGGGGGTTCTATAAAAGGGAAAAATTCCTAAGAATATCATTGAACAGAAATATAGAGACAATCTACAGAAAGAAAGACTTCAAAGGTAACACAATGTCAATAAAAATGTATCTATCAATAATCACTCTCAATGTGAATGGCCTAAATGCACCCATAAAATGACACAGGGTTGCAGATTGGATAAAACAACAGGACACATCCATATGTTGTCTACAAGAGACCCATTTCAAACCTAAGGATACACCCAGATTGAAAGTGAAGGGAAGGAGAAGCATCTTTCATGCCCATGGGCCTCAAAAGAAGGCCGGGGTAGCAATTCTCATATCAGATAAATTAGATTTTTAACTAAAGACTGTAGTCAGAGATACAGAAGGACACTACATCATTCTTAAAGGGACTATACACCAAGATGATCTAACAATTGTAAATATCTATGCCACCAATATGGGAGCAGCCAATTACATAAGAAAACTATTAATCAAGATAAAGAGTCATACTGATATGAATACACTGATAGTAGGAGATCTTAACACGCCTCACTCAGTAATAGATCATCCAAGCAGAAAATCAATAAAGAAACATGAGCATTGAATGACACATTGGGCCAGATGGACGTCATAGATATATACAGAACAGTCCACCCTAAAACAACAGAATACTCATTCTTATCAAGTGCACATGGAACCTTTTCCAGAATAGACCACATACTGGGTCACAAATCAGAACTCAACTGATACCAAAAGACAGAGATTATTCCCTGCATATTCTCAGATCACAATGCTTTGAAACTGGACCTCAATCACAAGGAAAAGTTTGGAAGGAACTCAAACACCTGGAAGCGAAAGACCACCTTGCTTAAAATGCTTGGATCAACCAGGAGATCAAAGAAGAACTTAAAGAATTCATGAAACCAATGAGAAGGAAGACACTTTAGTCCAAAACCTATGGGATACAGCAAAGGCAGTGATAAGGGGGAAATACATAGCCATCCAAGCCTCCCTCAAAAAAATTGAAAAATCCAGAATACACCAGCTGTCTCTACACCTTAAAGACCTGGAGAATCAACAAAAAATTAAACCAACTCCACACACAAGAAGGGAAATAATCACGATTAGAGCAGAGATGAATGAGGTAGAAACTAGAGATACAGTAGAACGTATCAATGAAACTAGAAGCTGGTTTTTTGAAAGAATCAATAAGATCGATAAACCATTGGCCACACTAATCGAAAAGAGAGAAAGCTCAAATTAATAAAATTATGAATGAAAAGGGAGAGATCACAACTAACACTAACGGAGTAGAAACAATCATCAAAAGTTATTATCAATAGTTATATGCCAATAAGTTAAGCAACCGAGATGAAATGGATACATTCCCGTAAAAATATAAACTCCCAAAATTGAACCAGGAAGAAATTGACAACCTGAACAGACCGATATCTAGAAACAAGATTGAAGCAGTGATCAAAACCCTCCCAAAAAACAAGAGTCCAGGACCTGACGGATTCCCTGGGGAATTCTACCAAACTTACAAAGAAGAAATAACACCAGTTCTCCTGAAGCTGTTTCAAAAAATTGAGGCAGAAGGAAAACTTCCAGACTTTTCATGAAGCCAGCATTACCCTGATCCCCAAACCAGGCAAAGACCACACCAAAAATGAGAATTTCAGACCAATATCACTGATGAATATGAATGCTAAGATTCTCAACAAGATCCTAGCAAACAGGATCCAACAACACATTAATAAGATCATCCACCATGACCAGGTGGGATTCATCCCTGGGTTACAAGGATGGTTCAACATTCACAAATCAATCAATGTAATAGAACAAATTAATAAGAGAAGAGAGAAGAAACACATGGTCCTCTCAATTGATGCAGAAAAAGCATTCATGATTAAAACGCTTCAAAGTATAGGGATAGAGAGAACATTCCTGAACTTCATAAAATCTATCTATGAAAGACCCACAGCAAATATCATACTCAATGGGAAAAAGCTCACAGCCTTCCTGTTGAGATCAGGAACATGACAAGGATGCCCACTCTCACCACTATTGTTCAACATAGTATTAGAAGTCCTAGCAAAAGCAGTCAGACAACAAAGAGAAATAAAAGGTATCCAGATTGGCAAGGAAGAAGTCAAACTCTATCTCTTCGCAGATGACATGATGCTTTATATGGAAAACCCAAAAGACTCCACCCCCAAACTACTAGAACTCATACAGCAATTCAGTAACGTGGCAGGATACAAAGTCAATGTACAGAAATCAGTGGCTTTCTTATACACTAACAATGAGAACACAGAAAGGGAAATGAGAGAATCGATTCCATTTACTATATCACCAAGAACCATAAGACACCTGGGAATAAACCTAAGCAAAGAGGTAAAGGATCGGTACTCGAGGAACTACAGAACACTCATGAAAGAAACTGAAGAAGGCACAAAAAGATGGAAGACCACTCCATGCTCTTGGATCGAAAGAATAAACATTGTTAAAATGTCTATACTGCCTAGAGCAATCTATACTTTTAATGCCATTCTGATCAAAATTCCCCCGGTATTTTTCAAAGAGCTGGAGCAAATAATCCTAAAATTTGTATGGAATCAGAAGAGACCCCAAATCGCTAAGAAAATGTTGAAAAACAAAAATAAAACTGGCAGACTCACGTTTCTTGATTTCAAACTTTACTACAAAGCTGTGATCACCAAGACAGCATGGTACTGGCATCAAAACAGACACACAGACCAGTGGAACAGAGTTGAGAGCCCAGCTATGGACCCTCAACTCTATGGTCAAATAATCTTCAAGAAGGCAGGAAAAAATATACAGTGGAAAAAAGACAGTCTCTTCAATAAATGGTGCTGGGAAAATTGGACAGATATATGTAGAAGAATGAAACTCAGCCATTCTCTTACACCATACACAAAGATAAACTCGAAATGGATAAAAGACCTCAACTTGAGACAGGAATCCATCAGAATCCTAGAGGAGAACATAGGCAGTAACCTCTTCGATATCAGCCACAGCAACTTCTTCCAAGATATGTCTCCAAAGGCAAAGGAAACAAAAGCAAAAATGAACTTTTGGGACTTCATCAAGATCAAAAGCTTCTGCACAGCAAAGGAAACAGTCAACAAAACAAAGAGGCAACCCACAGAATGGGAGAAGATATTTACAAATGACAGTACAGACAAAAGGCTGATATCCAGGATCTATAAAGAACTTCTCAAACTCAACACGCACAAAACAGATAATCATATCAAAAAATGGGCAGAAGATATGAACAGACACTTCTCCAATGAAGACATAAAAATGGCTATCAGACATATGAAAAAATGTTCATCATCACTAGCCATCAGGGAGATTCAAATTAAAACCACAGTGAGATACCACCTCACACCAGTTAGAATGGCCAAAATTAGCAAGACAGAAAACAACGTGTGTTGGAGAGGATGTGGAGAAAGGGGAACCCTCTTACACTGTTGGTGGGAATCAAGTTGGTGCAGCCACTTTGAAGAACAGTGTGGAGATTCCTTAAGAAATTAAAAATAGAGCTTCCCTATA
The DNA here is from genome assembly GCA_004024625.1 of Mellivora capensis. NCBI lineage: Eukaryota > Metazoa > Chordata > Mammalia > Carnivora > Mustelidae > Mellivora > Mellivora capensis. The sequence continues at coordinate 7,052 of PISX010028494.1, read as the reverse complement.
ATCCTGCAATGCACAATTGGGTATTTACCCCAAAGATACAGATGTGGTGAAAAGAAGGGCCATCTGTACCCCAACGTTTATAGCAGCAATGGCCACGGTCACCAATCTGTGGAAAGAACCAAGATGCCCTACCACGGACGAATGGATAAGGATGATGTGGTCCATATACACTATGGAGTATTATGCCTCCATCAGAAAGGATGAATACCCAACTTTGTAGCAACATGGACGGGACTGGAAGAGATTATGCTGAGTGAAATAAGTCAAGCAGAGAGAGTCAATTATCATATGGTTTCACTTATTTGCGGAATATAACAAATAACACGGAGGACATGGGGAGATGGAGAGGAGAAGGGAGTTGAGGGAAACTGGAGGGGGAGATGAACCATGAGAGACTATGGACTCTGAAAAACAACCTTGGGGTTTTGAAGGGGTGAGGGGTGGGAGGTTGGGGGAGCCAGGTGGTGGGTATTATGGAGGGCACAAATTGCATGGAGCACTGGGTGTGGGGCAAAAACTATGAATTCTGTTATGCTGAAAAGAAATAAAAAAATATATATGTGTGTATATATATATACACATATATATATTGTTTATAAGGTGACAGATCATAACTACACTTACTGTGTTGAACATTTCAAATACACAAGTATCAAATAATTGTAATATACCTGAAACTAACATATTGTTGTAGGTCAATTATCCCTCAAGAAATAAAAAAATATATATATCTTATGTTATATATCACAACATATTAGACATTATTAAAAAATAAAAGTATATTTTATATGCCATACCAAATGGGAGCAATTTTTTTAATTGACTCCTGGGTTGTGGATATGGAGTTATCAATTCATTTGAGAATACACTATATATGACCACTATGCACCTACTGTACTAGGTTCTCATAATACAAATATAAATTATACAACCTCCTGTCCAGCAAGGATATTAGTGGGAAAATCAAACCAATAAACCACTACTTTACAGCATAAAGTGATAAATATTATAAATGTGATTTAAGTTCAAGGCACTCCACAAGGCACAGAGAAGCAATATGTAAACTCTCCTCTCAGAAGGCTTCCTGAAACACCTTTTAATATGTGTAACTTTAGGCAGGTAAAGAACTGTGAAAGAAGTTTCAGAAAGACCATGTATGGAGGAATAAGGTAGAAGTCTGCAAAGGAGACAAGAGTAAGACCATGGAGGGCCTTCTAAGGCATGCTAAGATGGTTAGATTTTATCCTAAAAGCAGCAAGATCTTGCTGCTAAAAAACCTGAAGCAGGACAGAGTACAATCTACTCTTGGGGATGAGAGCCCAGACCTGAATGAGATAGGCAGGAGGGCTAGAGCAGCAAGGAATCTGGCATGCAGACTCAAGAAATCATTCTCCTTCCATACAGACTGCACTATTTCAGGAAGGCATGATGATAGATCAGCCTTTGGAGAATTTACATATGTAATCTTGTCAAGCTCTACAACTGCATTCTGGTTCCCAAATTAGAATTATACTTCTAAATGAAATTTTAATTTACATGCTAAAAACAGAACCCTTAAAAACAACATCTGGCTGGTTTTCCTAATCTATTTCTACCAGATGCAATATTCAAATATTTCAAGCACAGTGTTCTCCGAACTGTGGCCTGTCAAAGTTTTCTGGTGGTTCTTATTAATCTTAGCATTCATGGGGTATCTACTCTGTATCAGGCACTGTGCTAGGTGCTGGTAATCCAGAGATGAGTAAGACATGGGACATCCTTCAAGGAGCATAGGCAGAGGAAGTATACAAGTAAAAAGGTATAATAAAATGTTTTACATTCTTTGTTAGATGTATGTATATTGTATAAAGGAGACTTAAAGAAAGTAAACCCCTTAGTGTTTGGGAAGGGTGGAGGAAGAATCCATAACATTTGCCTAGGGAATAGGTAGAGAATAGGTTACAAGTAATACTTAAACCAAGTCTTGTGTGAGTGTCTACCAGGCAACTAAGGTATGAAGCTGAAATTCTGGAAGATGAGTTGCTCTAAAATAAAAAGTCCAGAGATTTAAGAGAAAAGCCTGGAGAGTTACATAGAAGTCAGACTATGGAAAACCCTATATGTTTATCAAGAAATGTAAACAACTGAAATTATTAACAGATCTTAAGACTTAAATTACAAGATGTGGTATATATAAGAGAAAGACCCCTCTGGGAGAAGTACAGACTATGGTTTGGAAAGGGATGAGCCTGTATACAAAGTCTGCTCAGGAGGCTGAAGCAGTAGTCTAGGTAAGAGATGATGAAGGTAAAAGCAATAGATATAGAGAATAGGATGAAAAAGAGAGATATCCACAAGGCTTGATGATTAAACATTCTTATTCCCCTAACTCTTGTATCCCATTCTCTTTTTTTAGATTTATTTATTTTTATTTTAATGACAGTAAAGTTAACGTACAATGTTATATTAGTTTCTGGTGTACAATACAGTGATTTAACAATTCTATATATTACTCAGTGCTCATCATGATAAGTATACTCTTAATCCCCTTCACCTATTTTACCCATCCCCCTCCCCACCTCCCTTCCAGTAACCATCAGTTTGTTCTCTATACTTAAGAGTCTGGTCTTTGGTTTGTCTCTTTTTTTTTCTTTGTTTTGTTTCTGATATTCCACATAACAGTGAAATCACGTGGTATTTGTCTTTCTATACCTGACTTATTTTGCTTAGCATTATACTCTCTAGGTCCATCCATGTTGCTGCAAATGGTAAGATTTCATTCATTTTTAGGGCTGAGTAATATTCCATTGCATATGTATGTCACTTCTTTATCCATTCAATCATTGAGGGACACAGGGCAACTTCTATATTTTGGCTATTGTAAATAATGCTACAATAAACACAGGGAAGCATATATCTTTCTGAATTAGTGTTTTGTATTCTTTGGGTCAATATCCAGCAGTGGAATTACTGGAATATATGGTATTTCTATTTTTAACTTTTTGAGGAACTTCTAAATTGTTTTCCAAAGTGGCTGCACCAGTTTGCATTTCCACCAAAAGTGCATGAGGGTTCCTTTTTTACCACATTCTTGCCAACACTTGTTGTTTCTTGTGTTTTTTAATTTTAGCCATTCTGACAGGTGTTGGGTGATATCACAATGGGTTTTAATCTGAATTTCCCTGAGGATTAGTAATGTTGAGCATGAGAGACGTTTAAAGCAAAGACTAGATGGTCATTCTTCAGGTTTTCTACAAAAAGAGATCTTCCTTGAGCAGGAAGTTGGCTTCTAAATATCCTTTAAAGTCTATTACCAAAAACTTACTAAGCATCTACTACATGCCCAGCCAATAAGAAGTAATGGCAAAAACAAAAATAAAGTGAAAGATATGGTTTCTGCTCTCAAGCTTATCCTAATGTTGAGAGGATTCAATTAATGTATGTGAAATAATTAAAGAATAATTAAGTAATAAACTGTAAGTTAAACTATATGAGTAGTTTATATACTTGTGTGTATATATATACACTTGTATATACAACTATATAGTTGTAAACACAAGTATATACAATTGTATAATAAACTATACAAGATAAAAGAAGAAAGAGATTGGTGAGAGACTGAATTTATTGGAAAGTCTTATAGTTGATGGGATGTAAATTACTCCTTGAAGGATGAATGACTTTTGGTTTTAAATTTTTCATCAGTTGATTAATCAGATAATACTTTTGTTTTTTTTTAATTCACTGAAATGACATATTTTCTACTTTCCAATATATGTGGCAAAATAAAATTATAGCGCAATGACTAAATATCTCAGATAATTTCTATACTGCTACTGATGAAAAGTATCTTATTTTATAAACAATGTTTTAGATCTCAAGATGGGGTAATATTCTAAAGAAGATTCAAGTAATGATGGGAAGGGTAGTTGTACTATATCTCTATACAAAATTCCCATGAATGAGACTCTGAAAGTCTCTTATTATTTTGAAACTAATCATATTTCTTTAAAATAAAAAATAATAATAAAATCCCTCCCATAATTATCTGTGAATATGTTAACTAAATATACAACTAATCAGGTTGTATAAAAATCCTCTAAATTTAAACACTGCATTAGAAAATAAGTTTTCCGGGGCTCCTGGGTGGCTCAGTGGGTTAAAGCCTCTGCCTTCGGCTCGGGTCATGATCCCAGGCTCCTGGGATTGAGCCCTGAATCAGGCTCTGCTCAGCAGGAAGCCTCCTTCCCCCCTCTCTCTCTGCCTGCCTCACTGCCTACTTGTGATCTCTGTCTGTCAAATAAATAAATAAAATCTTTAAAAAAAAAAAAAAAGAAAAGAAGTTTTCCTTGTCTCCTTATGTCACCTAACAAAGGGTCTTAAATAGAAGGATGAGTTATAAACAGTTGAATTTATAAGTAAATGATTAAATGACAGAATACATGTGGTAGAAACTGTTTCAAATTATATTTATATCATTTCGTTAATTTAAGAAAATACAAAAATCAAGTGTATTGAACCACTGAAGACAAAATGAATCAATCAGAAATCAAATTAGAATTTGGTTAAAACCAGTAAAAACTGCGACTATTTATTAAGAACCTATGAGGAGTAAGACACTGGGATAAGCATTTTATATATTACTTTATATAACACAATAACCTCATGAGATACACTAATAATGCAGTATGAATGGAATAGTTCTTATTCCTTTCATTTTTCAGATGAAAAAACAAGGCACAGTGTGGTCAAGTAACTTTCTCAATATAACAGATAATGGAAAAGCCATTAATCAAATCCAGCTCTGATTTCATGCATCTACTTATTCATTAAGTAACTGAGTATCTCTTACATACCAAAAACAATTCTAAATGCCAGGACAGTAACAGACAAAACAGAGAACATTCATTCAGTGATTCTTCCAGGAAATATTATGAGTACCAGTTACACACCAGATATTGTTATTAGCACTGACACCATGGGAAAGAAAATAGTCAAACATCCCTGCTTCTATGAAACTTATATTCTGCTTGGGGATACATTCAATATACAATATTGTGGCAGAGATAATGTGATGGTTCCAGAAAACACAACTTCATTCTTTCTTCCTGGGTACATAACTTGTCATTTACCAATCTCTGTTACAGACATGTGTAGAACCATGTGACCGAATTCTAGCCAATGTAATTGTAGAAAAGAGAGATTATGTCACTTCTAGACCTACTTTCCACACAATCCTACACACTCTTTTCCCATTCACCAGTCAAAAGCAGAGAAAGACAAAACTAGCAGATCGAGGAGTAATTTTAGGAAAGAGCTTAGGTCCCTGATGACTGCATGACCCTTCAACCAGTATAAAACTATGATCAGAATATGAAATAAATTCTATTGTAATAAGTCAATAAAATTTAGGATTTACCTATTGTCATCTTTTAAACACATCCATGACAGGCAGTGATAAGTGCTATGAAGAAAAATAAATTAGATATATGGGATTGAGAGAGAAGGCAGTACTGTTATAGACAAAAGTGCTCAGAAAAGACCTTCCTAAAAGAAGTGACATTTTATCTGGAACCTGAGCAAAGCCACACAGTGATTCCTATAAATATCTAAGGGAATAACATCATAAGTAGAAGAAAGAACAAGTGTAAAACCCTGAAGCAGAAGCAAACTTGTAATGTTCAAGGAACAGAAAGAAATAACAGAAATTGAGAGCACTATCCTACTGAGTTTAACTGTAGGCTTTTGATCCAAAACAGAAAAAAATAAGCAAATAAGTTAACTTCCATCTTCCCAACATATCACTGAAATGAAATGAAGATGTGTAAGGGAAGTTCTTATTTTTTTTTTTAGCCTATGTCAGTGGTTCTAAATCCAGGGCAGTTTTGTACCCCAGGGGACATTTGACAAAGCCTAGTGAGATTTTTTGTTGTTGTAACTATGGGAGACGCTAACAACATCTAGAAAGTTGAGGCCAAGGATGCTGCTAACAAGCCCATAATGCAAAGAAGAGACCCCCACAAAAAAACATAATCCAGCCAAAATGTCCATAATACCAAGGTGGAGATATAACCTAACCTAGTATTAAGCCAAGGCAGGCTGCTTGGAAGTAAAACCTGATATAAACTCTGAAAGGTAAAGAAGAGAAAATGGCATGAGCTGATGGACTTCCAGCCCAAAGACCAGCAGGAAGATACAGCAGAAACCACAAGAGAATTGATAAGACTAGAGTACAGACTATAAAGAGGAACCAAAAGTACATACCTTCCTCCACTCTAGTAATGGCCCATTTATTCCCATTCCACTGCTTACATTGTTTTTGTTTTTAAAAAAGCCTCCTAACTTGAGATTTAGAGGAAAACAAATCTTAAAGTTTAATCCCCTGCCACAGGAGCTACATCATCCATTCCAAAACATTTCATTTTCAACTTGCTGGGTCAGATGTTTCCATAAACATACACCAAAATCAGCTAACAAGACAACAGCAAATGCCAAATAACCTCCATTTACAAAGTTCACCCAAAAGCATCAGCAAATTGTCTTCTCAATCCAGCAACTAAGTAAGCACCTACTTTGAGTTTGGCAAGGACAAATGTTTTTTCTACTCAGATATGACAAATCTATACAATCTGTCAATTTGTCTCCACACACCCTCTATAGAACCTATCTGCCTTTCTCTGACTTGCTAAAGCTGAAAAAAAAAATGTACAAAGCAGCTCTCAAATGGCTGACATAAGGTCCCTCCTTAATTCCAATCACTCCACTACTAACCAGTATGCCACATTAACATACTCAAAGTATTAATTCCTTTTAGTGTTTCTTTTCATTTCTTGCCTAAATATATTCAATCTTTTCTTTTTTTTTTTCTGTTTTTAACTTTTTTTTTTTAATTTTTATTTTTTATAAACAAATTTTTATCCCCAGGGGTACATGTCTGTGAATCGCCAGGTTTACACACTTCACAGCACTAACCATAGCACATACCCTCCCCAACCCAATGTCCATTACCCCACCCCCCTTTCCCGACCCCCTCCCCCCCGCAACCCTCAGTTTGTTTTGTGAGATTAAGAGTC
>PISX010028493.1:0-21342 GCA_004024625.1 Mellivora capensis | reverse complement strand
CCCCCGCCCCTTCAAAACCCTCAGGTTGTTTTTCAGAGTCCATAGTCTCTCATGGTTCATCTCCCCCCCAATTTCCCTCAACTCCCTTCTCCTCTCCATCTCCCTATGTCCTCCGTGTTATTTGTTATGCTCCACAAATAAGTGAAACCATATGATAATTGACTCTCTCTGCTTGACTTATTTCACTCAGCATAATCTCCTCCAGCCCCGTCCATGTTGCTATAAAAGTCGGATATTCATCCTTTCTGGTGGAGGCATAATACTCCATAGTGTATATGGACCACATCTTCCTTATCCATTCGTCCGTTGAAGGGCATCTTGGTTCTTTCCACAGTTTGGCGACCGTGGCCATTGCTGCTATAAACATTGGGGTACAGGTGGCCCTTCTTTTCACCACATCTGTATCTTTGGGGTAAATACCCAGTAGCGCAATTGCAGGGTCATAGAGAAGCTCTATTTTTAACTTCTTGAGGAACCTCCACACTGTTCTCCAGAGTGGCTGCACCAACTTGCATTCCCACCAACAGTGTGAGAGGGTTCCCCTTTCTCCACATCCTCTCCAACACACGTTGTTTTCTGTCTTGCTGATTTTGGCCATTCTAACTGGTGTGAGGTGGTATCTCAATGTGGTTTTAATTTGAATCTCCCTGATGGTTAGTGATGATGAACATTTTTTCATGTGTCTGATAGCCATTTGTATGTCTTCATTGGAGAAGTGTCTGTTCATGTCTTCTGTCCATTTTTTGATATGATTATCTGTTTTGTGTGTGTTGAGTTTGAGAAGTTCTTTATAGATCCTGGATATCAACCTTTTGTCTGTACTGTCATTTGCAAATATCTTCTCCCATTCCGTGGGTTGCCTCTTTGTTTTGCTGACTGTCTCCTTTGCTGTGCAGGATTCATTGGTTTTATTTTATTCAACAGACTATAACCCATGTCTATTGTCTCTCAGTTTGCTGTGCAGGTTACCTGAGATGGGTCCAGCAGCAGCCCCCCAAGAGCCAGCCCATGTCCTCTCACAGTTCTCACACAGTGTTGCACAGATACAACACGAGAGTCTGGATTCGCCCAGGGCTTCTGCTGCCTCAGAGCTGAAGTCGGGCTTTTCTCCAAGGAATCCCTGTGCCTTGGATGGAGAATGGTCCTGAAATGAGATCTGGGGGCTGGGGGTGGCGTGATCCCTGAAACGGGGGTGCCATGACTTCAGAGCCCTCCCCGGGGACAGAGCTGAGAGATGATGGACACGTAACAGAATGAAGGTAAATACAGTCATAAACCTGTGTGATATTAGCACACACAGATGTGTGGACGTGGACGTGATTATGCATGTGTGTATGTCTGTGTACTTATATGTGTCTGTGCTTGTTTCTATCGACACACGCATACACGCAGAAGTGAATTCCTATGATCGCTCCAATCCTAATCCATGATTTTAACCTTCCTCCTGTCTGCCTTTGCCGCTCCCATTCCCACCAGGGAGATACTGAGCTCCCGTTTTCCTTGATCAGCTTGGACTCGTTTGCTCACAATTAGAATAAAGAGAAAATACCTTCACAACCACTAACCTGCACCACAGTAATAAGCAAACCCATGAAGTACGGCTCAGTCGGTGTTCACAAGTTTGGCTTCTGCAGCCAAATGTTCATGCCATGCCCAAGTCACACAGATCGTGGGTGAGCCGTTGCACAAGTTGTAGCAAATGCACACATCTGTGCAACACTCCCCCTTCCAGGGCACAGAACACATGCCCTGGACTTTGAGAAACCATTTGAAACCACAATGATGAACATGGGCTGCACACATTTTGTCTAACACTGTACTGTTTTCTCAGGGAAGACTCCCAGAAATCAAATTAATTGCTCAAAAAATACAAACTTTCAGAAATCCCTCTGAACTGCTAACTTACGCTCCGATAAGCAGAGCATCAGCATGGCCCGTCAGCCCAGTTTTCACCAGGATCCAGGACGGTCATGCAACAGAGCAGTGTGGCCCATTTGGATGCTGTTGTCTTGGAGCACAACACGTTTAAGAAAGTGTTCCAGTAGGGGGGCCTGGGTGGCTCAGTGGGTTAAAGCCTCTGCCTTCGGCTCAGGTCATGATCCCAGGGTCCTGGGATCGAGCCCCACATCGGGTTCTCTGCTCAGCAGGGAGTCTGCTTCCCCCTCTCTCTGTCTCTGCCTCTCTGCCTACCTGTGATCTGTGTCTGTGAAATAAATAAATAAAATCTTTAAAAAAAAAAGTTAAAAAAAAAAAAAAAGTGTTCTAGTCAAAGCGTATGCTGATAAAGCCCAGAAAGGGAACACAGCTGTCATTGACCAGGAGCCCGAGCATACGGGCAGACCACTATCTACGGTGATCGGCTCTGCCCAATGGACACAACGTGGACTTCGGTTTCCTGCCACGTGACTCCCAGGAACCATGCTGTGAGTGCAGGCACAGGCTTGAGTCCCTGGGTCCCCTCCTCTCGGGCACTGAGGTAACGCCTGGAGCACACAGGGACCGAGGTCCTGGCTCCCTGCCCCCGTACCGGAAAAAGCAAGAGGAGACCGATAAAATGTGTGATTCTTTGATCCCTCCCAGGATGCTCTACCTTTGGTGAAGGACACAAGCATTGCCAGCTGCAAAGACAGGAAGCACGTGGCAGTGGAGATTCCCAGGACAAGGCTTCTCCTCTGAGCCCTTCTCCATCCCCCAGAGCCGAGGTCGCCTCTGCTTACCGGAACGCCTCCTCCTTCAGGCTGGTCTCACCTAGCCAAGGAGCTGCTCACCACCACACTGTCTTTTTGTGCTGCCGACGAACCAGGCTGGCGCCTGCCCTCTGCCTCTGGCCGTCCTCCCCGGGCAGGTTTGGAGTCACGTGGTCGGAACAGCTCCCACACACAGCCAGCCACGCCAGACCGCAGAGAAGGCAGAGGCTGTCGGCCCCGCCCGGCCCCTCATGCAGCTCCTGGCAGAAGGGCTGTGGCTGCCCTGTCCACCTCTGGAGCTGAGAGCCTGGTCTAACGTGGGGAGGGGTGCTCAGTGGCCTCCCAGGCCTTTCGGCTCCGACACTTCACACCTTGGAACAAACTGGAGAAAAGGTGTCCGCTCAGAAGACTTAGAGGACAGAGCTCCGTGCAGATGCCCAGGGTGTGGTGAGGGCCTGGGAATGTCAGGGGCCCTGCACGCTGTCACCAGAGACTGGAAGGAAGGGACAGTGCAGCGAGGTCCTTCCTTGCCTCCTTCTTCCCATCCCAGATGAAAGAGGTTTGAATCCACGGATCTTAGCCAGGAAGCCACCTGGCTTGGTGCTGCTTCCTGTTCCCTGATCACCCCTGAGCCAGCTGAGGGTCTCAGTGCAAGTCTCAGGCCACAGTGAGCTGGAAATGATCAGTTACATGAGGCAATATTAAGGCCATAAATCTTGCCAGGAACAGAACACATAAACCCTGGTTTTTATTATCCACTTACTGCACAGACCCTGGCTGTTCCTTCATTGCAGCCCAATTATCCTACAATTACTGTTACATTGTTAAGTAAATAGCGTGCCGGAAGCAGCAATTGCAGGGGCTCATAAATACATAAGCAAACTCGGAGCAAGGCCCAGGAGTCCGGGCCAGGAGACTGGACAGGGGCCTAGGGGGTCACAGCCCTCAGGTCAGAACGTGGCACTCGGGGAACACTCCTGCGTGGCCTGCAGACGAGTCCCCGGCACCCCCTTCCCATCCCAGCACCAGCAACTCCCCTTAGACCGTGTGGCCTTGGGGCTCTGTCCCTCCCGCGGCCTCTGCCGGAGCATTGTCATGAGCGGGGCGGGGCATGGGGCTGAAGCACCGGGGAACCGAGTGGCCCATGGACTTTGTTTCCCACCAGCGTGTACATGGCTGCTTTTCGCAGAGCGACCAAGGGCCGGCAGCAGCCCGGGGGGCTGTCGGGAGGAGGACAGACGAGCACACCAGCCTGATCCCCCATGGAATACTCGTCAGCCACAAAAACGGCTTAAATGATGGAACCCCTGGGTGGCACAGTTGGTTAAGCGGCTGCCTTCGGCTCAGGTCATGATCCCAGCATCCTGGGATCGAGTCCCACATCGGGCTCCTTGCTCGGCGGAGAGCCTGCTTCTCCCTCTGCCTCTGCCTGCCACTCTGCCTGCCTGTGCTCACTCTCTGGCTCTCTCTCTCTCTCTCTGACAAATAAATAAATAAAATCTTTAAAAAAAAAAAAACAGCTTAAGTGTTGATCCACGCGACCACATGGGGCAACAGTGGCCAGGCACAGCCCAGGCGCGTGGAGCTCTGGGACAGGCGAACCTCGCCCGTGACCTTAAAAATGCTGGCCCCTGGACCCCACTGGACCGACGAGGCCGAGGCCAGAGGCGATGTTGCTGGGGATCTGAATCTTGGTGGGGCTTGAGTCACACGTGTGTGTACTTGCCAGACCTGCAATGGTGACTCACAAGGCCGCTGGGCCAGCAGGACAGAGAGCGTGGTGGCCTCTGGAAGGCGCCACACGCAGGAGGGCCGAGAACGTGATACGAGTCTGGCCGTCCACCCCAAACCACACCTGAGGGAGAGCTCATCATCCCAAGCCCTCCCGTGCCCGCCCCGGGGTGGGATGGGACCCAGCAGGTGGAAAGAATATACTGGGGACTCGTGGGGGTTCTCTTGCTGAAGACCGGTTGGAGCTCAGGCTTCGGAGACACCGCGCACACGCGGCTCAGCAGCAAAAAGGCCGGGAACGCGTGGCTCGCTGTACGGAATCTGCGCTTTCTGACATGCTTCCCCGTCCACTCCGTGTCTCGTTCCCCAGCTGGATGCAGTCGGAACCCGGGGCTTCCCTCCTGCCGACAGGACCGTAACCTGCATCTCGGAGAGGCTGAGTAGGCACAGCCCAGGGCTGAACACCCAGTTAGGGACGTTGCTAAGACCGAACCTCAGAGTCCCCTGTTCCAGAACCTTCCATGCCTCTTTTTTGAGTCAGGAAACAGTAGATGAAGGAAAGCAAGCCGAGTGTGTTCGGAGGCAAGATGTGCGTGTGGCCTGTGGGAGGTGGAAGAGGGTCCCCCGAGAGATGTCCACGCCCTGATCCCCAGAACCTGTGAACACGCCAGGTAGAGGGAAACTGAGGCAGCAGGGGGCATCAAGGTTGCCAAGCAGATGACCCTGAGCTGGGAGCTTGTCCTGGAAGCTCTGGGTGGGCCCAGTGGCATCACAAGGGTCCTTGAGTGGGAAGAGAGGGGCCTAGGCGTCAGAACAGAGAGACGGCAGCACGAGACCGATTCCAGCACGGAACACGGCCCTGTGCACGCCTCAACGGCGACCCGGTGAGACCCATTGGGGCCCCCTGACCTCCAGAACAGTAATGTAATGAGTCAGTGTGTGTTGATTTGAGAACTAGGTGTGTGGCATCTGTTAGAGCAGCTATGGAAGGTTTGAAGAGTGCTCTGGGCCATGCCGCTCCCTGGGCTCCTTCCCCTGTGATGCCCCGATCTCCCCGGGGCCAGAGACCCAGACGGCCCAGACCCGAGCCCGGAGCCGCCCTCCCCACCCACACCCCGAGCTCCTGCTGCCCAACACCTCCGGCCACCTGATGCCAGGAGCTTGCTGCGAGGAGCACCGGTGCCTGAAGGCCTTTCTCCTGCCTGACCCCGCTCCTTCGGGGAGCTGGGAACCAGACACCCAGTTGCGTCTGTTCACAATTAATGAAATGATTACCAAGCACAGATTGCAGAAGGAGCAATATCCCTCCTTATAATAACTTCTTCCAACGGGCTACTTTGCGATGCGTCTGTTTATGCCCACTGTTTAAATTGAACATACGCTTTTCTTAAAATTCTATTTGCATTATCTTATCGAGTGATCATTCCCTGGAACATCATAAAACAAACATTAATTAGGGTTCCAATTGGTGCAATCTCCTTAAAACCTCTCAACCGTCCCGCAGGCCATCCCAGCCTCGCGACTCTCATTTCAAGAAAGTCGGTAACAACCAGACCCAGTAACTCAGAGGCAGAAGGCGTATGATCACTGATGCCTTCGGTGGAGAAGGAACAGAGACTACTGCCCCCGACGGGTGAGGGAGGATGGCAAACCCACCAGCAACCAGTGAGCCCCGCGGTCAGCACATGGCCAGGGCCTCACTAGCCCCAGGCTCCGGAAGCCCCACCCACGGCCCCACCTCAACGGCAGCCCCGCGCGCTCCCAGAGACACTAGAAGGAGCCCAGGTACAGATGTCAGGTGCCGGGGACTTCTTGGTCATCTGCTCCTTGTCTGAAGAACGATCGGGAGATTCACGGGGTGAACCAGCTTGGTTGGCTTCATGTGCCCAAAACAGCTGCTTTGGCCCCAAAAGTGTGCTCACATCCCGGAAGCCCCTCAGTCCCAGGCACACTGGGAAGGCCAGTTACCCTAATCACACATGACACCCCGTAAGGGAATGAGACTGAGTTCTCTGTCCTTTGGGGCTGTGCCCGCGGAGGCCCACACACCCCTCCAAACTCACCTTCCTCCAAACTCATCTGCTCACTGGCCCAAAACGCTCCTGTCTGCTTCCCCACAGCCCCAGAGCCTAACACAGGGCACCAGTGCCTCCTTGCCCACAGCTTCCTTCCCACTCAATGGCAGCTACACCCACCGCTTGGCCACGGCTCCAGGCACGAGTCAACTCTTGCTCATCTGGGGTCCCTGTCACAGCAGCACTGCCCGTGTAATACACGAGTAACTGGACAGAGGGGCCAGCCCCCCAGCTCACTTCAGGCTCTCTTCATGGCACAGAGTTAGCGCTGACTTGGAGTCATCTCTGATGCCCTCACCTTCCATGAACGTCCATCTCCCAAGGGGTTTCATGATGACAGAAGCAAGAGGAGAAGGGGAGAGCGGGAGACAGTTGGTCCTCCACACAGGCCCCACCCCCACCCCGGGGTCAGATGTCACAGCTCTGAAGCAGGGTTCCTGTCTCCAGAGGACAAGGATGACAGCCATGGGGCAGCACAGGGACCTGGGTCCAGCAGCTCCTGGGATCCCACCTGATGGGGCTCCGGGAGCCTGAGGCGGGAGCCAAGTCTGGAGCTCCTCGGGGCACCTCTTGATGCTCAAACCACAGCGCTGCACGGCCCTCTGCTAGGTCTCTTCTCTCCAAACCACGTTGTCCTGCAGATCCGAGTTCATGGAGGTCTATCTACTTCCTGAGGATACTTGGCTACTCCGCTGGTGCGTCCCAGATCAGAGCAAGGGGCCAACTTTCTGCCCCTGTGTCCTCCCCCCTCCTCCCTTACCTTCATCAGGGACACTGCGCCTCATTCTCTCTCCCTCCTTCTCGGGAGCTTGTCCAAGGGTCCGCTCACCAACCGTCCCAGTTCGCCTGGACACCGAGGGGTCTCCTGGGGGGCACGATTTCAGTACTAAAACCCGGATGTTCCCCGCGAATGGGACAAATGGGACTGGGTGAGCCCCTGGAGTGAAACGGGCTCAGGGACCAACTTCAAATAAAACACACGTTCAAAGGGTACAGGTCCTTCATCGAGATGAGAGGAGATGAGAAGTCTGAAAGCAAATTTCCCCCATTTTCTTGAAAAAGAGCATTTCCAACAACACTCACGCACGGAACCCCACCTTGAGGCCACTTGGGAGATCCTGCAGTGGGGCCCCCCGCACAGAGAGCCGTGCCCACCCCTCGTCTCCAGGAAGAGCCTCAAATCCTGCAGGGCGGGGGTGAGGGGGGTCTCGGTCTCTGCCAAGCTCTTATGCTTCAGCTAAAGAAAAGCAAATCTAAAATGTTCTCCTGCTCATTTAGCTATTTCATTCCTTTGTTCTAAATCAACACGGTGCACTTCTCCCCAAGTTTAAAAAAAAAAAAAACACCAATAATAGTACAATCCTTCTAACAACGTCTTCCCCCAGTGGTGAGAAAATGGCACGCAGACCCCTGTAATGTCACCACCCACTTCATATCATATCTCGCCTCATCGGCTGCGTTATTTTCATTGCGTGATATATATTTTAAGAAGAGAGAAGCTGCCAGCAGAGGGTAATTGTCCTTGCACGGAATCTGGACGGAACTGAGCAGCCTTCACTTCATTAAGTGCAAAGTCTCTACCTGAGAAAATCAATCGCTGCCTAAATCATAAAGACGAAAATCAATCCCGACTGCGTTCCAAACCTCCATCTGCATGAGCACGTCAGAGGGATGCCAGGGGCTGACTCTGGAGGCCCCTTACCCCGGCCCTGCACCCCTAGGAGCTGACTGTGTGGGTGTCTGGCGGCCCGAGGGACAGGACAGGAGCTTTTGAAAATCTGACCAGCGGGAACCACATAAAGAGAAGGGATTCATCTGGTTCCCGTCAGGCAGATAGCAGAAGGCACAAAGTAACATCCATTATTCAAACAATGATTGAGCAACTACTGTGTACCAAACCCTAGTAAAGGCCTGAAGATTTAAGATCTGGTTTCTACTCTTCAGGGGTTTCCTGTATGGTGGGGATCACGGGCACATAGGCCCTTAACTTGTTCTGAGAGGACCAGGAGATGCAGAGGGTCTTATATACATAGGGTGGAGGCAAGGGGCAGTTTGAGTTGGGTCTTGAAGGATGAATAGGAGGTTGCCAGGAGAAGTGTCCTTCTTAACAGTGTTGGGAGAGATTGAAGGATGCCACATTCTTTGTATGATGCCTGACAGCTTTGGATTCCCCAAATCAGCACAGAAGACATGATGGCCAAAATTCAGTCCCCGTTTCTGGATAAGTCTTAGGGTGGCCTGGTCCTAGGGAAGCGAGTAGGTCAAACTAGAAAGAAACAATGAGTATCTGAGTATCTCTTTAATGCCTCTCCCTTAAACCTCGAGCTGAAACCGAGCTAGTACTGGCTTCTTCTCTTCTGGGATCTGCTTAATGATCCCCAGGAGTACCAGGGGCCCCAATCCTGCCAGTTGCCTCAACTTCTTCCCTGTTTCTCTACTTCCTGAGACAAAGCTCCCGAGGGACGTCTCGTCCTCCGTTGGCTCTTAACTAAGGAGCATTCCCTAAGAGCCGGGTGCTGAGCTGGGTGCTAAGGACACAGACTGTCATGAGGGGCCTGCAGAAGCCCAGTCACTGGGCTGCAGGAATGACGCAAGCACCAGTGGCCGTGGAGAAAGAGCACATGATCCATCCTGGGGAAATCGGGGCAGGCTTCCAGGTGGAGGAGATCCCCAGGTGATTCCTGAATCTGGAATTGCCTGGGTTCAGATAGGTGTTGGGCAAGGCATCCAAGGTAAATGGCTGACCTGTAAAAAGGAAGTTTCACACCCCAGCCCCTTGCTTACACACTGTCCCTGTGGTTCCCACGGCGTCCCTTAGAGATAAGGAGCGCCATCCCTTTAAGGATAAACAATCTGGCTTAGAAAAGTCAAGTAGCTTTTCCAGACCTACTCACAGGGGAGAGGGAGAGTCAGAACAGTGCCTGGGTGAGAGGCACCTCCAGGTAACAGAGGAGCAGGTGGGACAGTCAGGGACAAGGGACGGGGACAAGATGTCCAACACTGGCTGAGCCTCTGCATTCTCTAAGTCAGGGTTGGGGGGGCACAATCATCTCCACCCTAAAGGGACAGGGTCCCCTCTGTCCTCATATACCTGCTCGAGGTCCGCTGTGTCTCCGGAAATACTCCAGCTGCCACCTTCCTGCCCACAGAAATGTGTATCGAGTCTCAACTGTGCAGGGGCTCTGTTTCAGGTCCCAGGGTCACGAAGACAGAGAAGTGCCCCGACCAGCGTGGTAATTCCAGCACCAACCTCCCCCGGACTTCGCTGCAGGAAGCGAGGTCCCTGGCCCGGCACCAGCCCGGGCCTGTTCAGCCATGCAGATTGTCGCGCGCTGCCCCAGACCTACTGAGTCAGGATCCATATTTTCACAGCCAAAGGGACTCCCAAGCACAGCTCGCAAAGCCCTGCCTTCGGGAGGGCAGCAGAGGGAGAAACGACCACACGTGGAGGGTCTCTGATGTTCTTTCAACTACTACCCATTTAATCTTTGATGACCAAAGGGCAAAACCTGATCCTCCCAGGGTCACACCCAAGAAAGGGTTAAGTGATGCTAAAGACAGTGGGTGGTTAGGTGTCTGCATGGGACGTGGGGGGACCGGAGAGGGGGTTGGGCAGGTCCTGGGAGCAAAACTTCCCCAGTCCCTTCCATTCCCATTCCAGCAGGGCTCGCAGGCTGGGGGCCACTGTCTCCGTGCAGCAGTGAGCGCCCTCCGACGCAGAAGAGGTCAACACACGCTCGGAGTCCGCAGCTCCTAGGGGACTCAAACCAGGGCCTTGGGGTTCCCAAGCCTGCATCCCGCCCAGGAGCCGAGCAACACGTGTGTTCGGCTGTGTGCACGCGCTCCCGCTCTGCCCCTGCGCACGAGGCCACGAGGGCACGTCATCCCCGGAGCAAAGTGCCAGCCCCATCTCCCCGCAGACCAGGTGCTGATGCGGATGTCCTCCTGGGGAAGACACACCAAGGGTGACCGGCAGGGTCACGCAGGGCCACCGCATTGAATTGGTTTCCGTGTCCTGCTCTCCCTGCCAAATGGGAAAACAAAATGCCCCGTTCACTTGGCAGCAGACGTCCGTAGGTGGGAACTGACCCACGCCGTCAAGAGGCATGAGCAGGTCACGATCAGCAACGAGCGGCCGGTACCCATGAGCAGAGCTCAGCGCGCACCGTCAGGTCTGCCCGACCTTGCGAGGAGGGGCCTCTGCCTCTTCGGATGCCTGAACCCGCCGCCTGGACCTCCGCCTCCCCGAGGCCAGCCGTGAGGGGATGTCACTGGCACGACCATGAGGAAAGGCAGAAGCGTACCAGCAAGCTTGGGGCCTCCTCTGCTTTGCTTCGTCCTGACCTGGAAACCACTCACTCTGGGGCCTCAGTTTCCTTCTGTTTAAGCAGCCAGGTCGGGGAGGATGGGACGTGATTCTCACCCGTCACCCTGTTTTCTCCATGGCGATGGCTGTTCCTGGCCTCGCTCTGCCTCCAGCACATCCAGACAAGGAGGCACGGCTTGTCGGTGAGTTTCCGTGTCCCTCCAGCTTCCTGTTGCTGCTGTAACAAATTACCACAAAGGTTGTGGCTTGGAACAATACAGATTTTTTATCTCACACATCTGGAGGCCAGAGACCCGCAGATGCATTGGCAGGGCTGGAGGCTCTGGGGAGAGAACGTCCCTGCTTTTACCAGCTTCTGGTTGTGTCTGTACCCTTGGCCCACGGCCTCTTCCCTCTGACCCGTGCATCTGCCTTCACATCACCTTCTGCAGACAATGACCCTCTTGCCTCTCCCCCGTGAGGACCCATCCATGACCATGGACCCTCTGGAAAATCTCCGTGTCAAGGTCCTTGATTCATCCCACCTGCAAAGTCTCTTCTGCCTTGTGAGGTCGTGTATTCTCGGGTTTGGGGGTCACAGTGTGGGCGTCCATGCGGGCAGGCACTATTTAGCCTACCACGGGGAAGCAAGTGGACGTGGGACCCCCGTTCTGCCAGCAGAGGGGACATATCCTGGAGCCCTCTCCTGCACTGTCTCATAAACTCTGGCAGGGGGCTCTGACCTGGATCTAGCCAGGTGCCTGGGGCTAGGAGCAAGTCCATTTGGCAGCCCCGCCCCCCCCGCCCCCCCGCCCCGGTCTTCCTTCTCTAACAGCCTTGCCAGAAATGAGGATGATTTCCTTTCACCAGGAAACAGGCTGAGCAGGAAATCTGGGAACACAGATATGGCAGAGACCCATCTGAGCAGGTGGTCTTAGCATCCACCCCCCACCCCATGCGTTTCTGACATTGTGGAAACTCCAAGGCTGCATACGTCCCAGGGTTGGGGGAGCAGCCTGGGTGGGCCACGCGGGGCCTCAGGCCAGGATCCGCTCGGGCTCTGCCAGACTGTAACCTTGGCATGTCCCGGCAGCTTACGGAGGCTTTAACGCAGGCCGGTGGCTACTCCTGAAGCTGTGCCAAGTTTACAAGCACAGGGAAAGCACAGCTTCAATGACACAGTCTTCGGCTAGATCGACTTGAAGGCTTTGGCGAGTGGGGCCACTTCTCTTTGCTGCTTCCGTGCTTCTCTGCCAGGCCGGCAGGCCAGGGGAGCAGGAGTTAAAGTGCAGGAACAGCCATGTTCTCCCTGCGCTGAGCCAGCCCAGGGCTCCGGCTGTGACCGGCCGGTGCCCCTCAGCACATAGTGAGCACACGGAGGGGGCTGTGAAGAGAGGAACCTGTCACCAACCTGTCCCCACCAGTCACCCTCTCAGATCATCTCAAGCAGACCCTGGATTCTCAGTCACATAAGTTCTGATCAAGGCTTCCGATTTCTGAGGCCCGGGTGCTGCCCACACCGCAGAAGGCCGGGGAAGGTGTGGAGGGAGGCAGGGGAGCACTGAGCGTCCTCCCGGAAGACTCACAAGGCACACGTAGCTGCAGACCAGAGGCAGAGAAGGCCGTAAGTGGGAGCTCGGGCTGCACACTTGCTGCCTCTGGGAACTGGATTTACTTGGGGGAAACAGGGAGCTGGAAAACATGCCTCCAAGCTCTCTCAAAAACACAGCCACGCCAAAGGAAGACGAAAGGAGATCAGACACGCAGATGCGGGGTTCCAGCAGATGGGTCCCCTTGGGAGGAAGGGGGAGACCTTAGGGAAGGTACCAGGCCCATGGGAAGGGGGATTGGGGGTTTCCAGGGCTCGCTGCTCTCAGGGGAGCCAGGAGAGTGAGGACGTCCAGCCAGGTTAGGGCAGCAGGAGGGAGGAAATCCGCTGTGTGCAGGTGACAGGCTCCTAAGAGGGTGGGTGTCTCAGCTCCAAGGTCAGAGAGTGAGGGACGGCACGCCCCGGAAGGAGCAGGAGCCAGGACTGGTTTAAAGCCGCAGACGAGGCTGAGGGCCAGAGCCCTGAGGTCTCCCTTTTTGAGGATGGTGACAGCTGCAAGAAGCAGGACAGGAACTCTGGACAGCTCACAGGGCAGAGAAGGGGACACAGTTTTCAAGGGCCACCCTCTGTGTAGGTGCTGGAGCAGCTGGGGCCCTGACAGACAAGTGTAGGGCTCAGGGCTCAGGGAGAAGCCCAGCGAGCAAGCACACCTCCGTCACGGCCTGGGTTCGAGTCCCGGCGCTCAGTCCCCTCTGCCGCGGGCCTCAGGCCGTCGCTCAGCCGCTCTGTAACTGTCTCCTCGCTGTAAAAACGGGGCGAACGACGTGTGCTGCATGGCTGGTGAAGAGCTAACAGGTGAGTATCTGCAGAGCGTGCAGGAGGGAGCCCGGCCCGCAGTCCGGCCCGACAGCACGAGAGCCTCAGCAGACAGCCGTTGGCCGGGGAGGACGGCGGGCCGGACGGTCATGTGCGGAGACCAGGCCTGGGGGATGGTTCTGGTGGGATTAGACACCACAGTGGGGCTTTCTGAATTGGAAGGGCAATGAGGAAAAGATTTGTCTAAACTGTGGTTTTGGCAGACTTAGGACGTATTGATTTCGTATTTCTCACTGCAGGAAAGAGTCCAGGGGAAAATGTCAGGACACGAGCGCCTGCTTCAGCAAACAAGCGGAAAGTAAAGGGAGGGAGGCCCCGGGAGCCGGCGAGCACTGCCTTACTGTGTCCTGCGTCGAGGGGATGCAGATCTGACCGGGGATCAGGCGGGGAGGGGAACCCTTGGGGAGACCAAAGCGGGCGGTGCGGAGCAGCCCAGGGGGCTAACAGCTTCCTGCAGACGCCGGCGTTTTCATTCACTAAAACAACATAAAACTTAAACTTCAGTCGCTCGGTCACCCTGGCCACGGGTCTGTTCTGGTGCTTCCCGTGCGGGTCGCAGATGGAGAGTGTTTCGTCCTCCCGGAAGGTCTCGTGGGACAGAGCCGCTCTGGTGTTCACCCCGCCACGTGGCAGGGACACTCCACGACAGTGGGAGCCCGTGTGGGCAGGGATCTATGCTTGTGCACGGCCGCATACCCCAACCCCAGGACGGGTCTGTGCCCATCAGAAGGATGGCCCCAGGGATGGGCACGTCCTCAGCAAGGGGCCGACGGACGTGGGAGCTTATTCGGACAAAGGACAGCTGCGATGTGACCCGTCAAGGATTTGGGGGCTCTGCGACGGCTGGTGGGCTCCATGTCATCGCAATGTCATCGCAATGTCATCGCAGGGGCACATGGGGGTAAACAGGGATCAGGAGCAGGGCGGGCAGAAGTTCGAGTGGCCTCTGGAAGCCAGGAGAGACCAGGGAAGGGACTGTCCCCTGGGGCCCTCGCTTCCTGGGTAAAAGGGAGACAGGTTTAGTCCCACCTCCTTGTCACCTTCGTCTCTTACTGTTCCCAGTCTGGGTAGGGATGAGTGGGGTGGGACAGAATGAGTTTCCACCAGCCACGGAGAATGGCAGCTCACTGGAGATGCACGGGAAGAGGGGAGGGTTGTGACTGCCCGTCTGTGTCCCTGGAAATCCGACCGCCGTGTGATGGTGTTAGGAGGTGGGGGTGGACGGTGAGTCGTGCTTGGTGAGGCCATGGGAGCCCCTGCTGGCCCTGTGCCCTTCCAAGAAGAGGAGCGGAGACCCCCTCTCTCTCTCCACCATGCAAGGGCACAGCCAGGAGGCACACCCCTACCAGCCAGGAAGAGGGTTCTTACTGGGAATGGAATCTGCCAGCACCCCGATCTCGGACATTGAGCCCCCAGGACTGTGAGAATTTAATGTCTGCTCTGTAAGCCCCCAGCCTGGGCTGGGAGGCCTGGGAGGACCCAAACAAGGAGCTGGCAATGCGTAAGGCAGGGGGTTCTGTCCAAGAGCGACATCATTTTAAATACGCCGCTAAAACCTAACCGTGGTGGGCAGGCCCCTGACAAGAGGCTGGCTCACAGTACAGCTGTCAACCCCGCCCACGGACAGAGGCGGGTGGCGAATGTGGACCATCCACGCTGACCAGGCAGGCTCTGCTCAGTGGACGGCACCGTTCTCCCCAACCCCCAGTGCCCTTGGCCGTGCCCCCAGTGGGGGTCACTGTCCCAGACTAACAGACGAGGCAGCTCTGGGGGCTCAGCTGGTCTCCCCCCAGATGGTTCCACCATTCACTACTTATGCAAGAACGTTCTCGCCAGACAGTGAAAGATGTGCCCGCTTGGTGAATCACCGCAGCCCATCCGTTCTCAACAGCGGCGGAGATGGGAGACCTTCCATAATTTAACATGTGATTACATTTTGGGCCAGTGGAGTTCGGGGTTTAACTATCCCAGGCAGAAGCCTGGGCTGCTAGCACGAGCCTCCTCCCGGCTCGTCACGGCCAGAGGAAGAAGGGAACATGGGGAGCGACGCTCTCACACCCGTCGTGGGGCCGCTCGCCGCTTCCCATCAAACACAGCAGCGAGAGGGGCTGTCCTGCCCCCGCCGGTGTGGAATTGAATTCAGGCGATCCCGCTCCCTTTGTCGGCATGCGTTGTCCCGAATGGGGGCCCTCGCCTGTCCCGGGGGGAGACCCCCTGCCTGCCCAGCACCCAGTCACCGGCAGCTCCGGTAGGAAGAAGGCCCCCTTCGGGGTCCTCTGCAGCTCTTAGGAGGAGCGGGCAGTTCCATTTCCTGTGAACGTGGCAAGTGTGGTCAGACGGGGGGCTCGGGGTCGGCAGCTCCCCTCGTGTCTGCGCATCTCTGGAGGGCGTCTGTCCGGGGCAGGAGCTCTCATGCGGGGCTCTCAAGTCACTGACGGCTCCATAACTCAGCGCCATGCGCTTGGAGTCAAGTCAGCCCTTCCTGCTCTAAACACCTGCTCACGTCTCTGCGAAGGGGGCTCCGTGCTGGGCGTGAGGACGTGAGAGCTACAAAGAGCAGATCTGCCTTGGGCTGCGCCATGTCCTCCCAGTTCATGCTGAAGTCGCTCCTCCTGGGAAGCAGCCAGCGTGTGCCGAAGTGGGGAATCTGGGACCGCAGACACAGGCTGGGGCAGGGTCCGCACGCACGCGCAACCAATGCCTTCGATGGCCCGGCAGCCCAGCCACCTCCCCAGACTCCTATGCCGCCCACCAAAGGCATGTGCTGATGCCCCGGCCCCCAGCGTGCTTTGGGCAGTGTCTAGGTTCAGATGAGGTCCTGGGGGGACCCACAGTGGGATCAGTTCGCTTGTAAGAAGAGGGAGAAACCACTGTTCCCTCACTTGCTGACTGCCCCCCGCGAGGACACCCGAGGAGCTGACAGTCCGTCTGCCGTTCTAGGAAGCAATCCCTCGCCAGACACCGAATCTGCCGGCTCCTTGATCTTGGGCCTCCAGCCGCTGGAACGGTGAGAAGTAGATGCCTGCTGTTTACGCTGCCTCGACCATGGTGTTTTGTTTCAGCAGCTGGACTTGGGACCCTCCGGGAGGTAAGGGCGGTAACGTGCTTAACCTCAGGCCAGCGGGCCTTGAGCACAAGGTTCCCTCCCTGCTGGGGGAATCATGACCAGGAATCGGGGACGGCCTGGCCTGCTCGTTCTGGGCATGCAGAGAGGAGAAGGAAGCGTGTGCCCCGGAAGGTGCTGGACAGGGGGCTTCTCTCTTAGCAGCTCAGCCTGCACCCAGCAAACACGGCGGCTCTGGACGAAGGATGAACACTGGGTTCTCAGCTGTGAGATGGGGAGAGTCATCCACACCTGGAGGGGGGAGCTTTGAGGGTAAAAAGACATTGTCTAGGAAGCAGCCAGCACTTTGTGCACACCCAGCAGATGCCCAGCACTGCGGGCCCACTCTCCACACTCAGATGTGCAAAGACAGTGATGCTTCTTTATTTTCTGGGACCGAGCCTGTCTTCGTAATGGGCCTCCCTCCAGTGGGCCAAGGGGCTGGAGTACAGGGTAAAGTTCAATGGCATTAAACTCCCCCTTGGGCTCTCAGGACAGCCTACGTGCACACAGGCAGACGGCCAGGGCTGAGCCCCTTCCCCATCTCCTGTGCAAGACAAGGCCACGCGGAGTTGGCCATGACCTTGGCATGGCAGACGGAGGAGGGGATTTGCCTGCATTCAGGTCCCTCGGGCCTCCTGGCCTCCATGGCCATCGTGGCCCTGGCCGGGCTGAACACAGCTCACACTGCAGCAGCAGCCAGACCCGGTTCTGAACACTGAAGGAACATTTTCCGATTACTCTGGGACAGATGGTGTTTCACGGACCCCACCCCAGGCTGACCCTCACTAGTACTGCGTGGTCCCCTGAGAGCTGGCTGCTATTCCTTGCTGGTCAGCCTGGGGGGCCCACAGGAAGTCCCCACTGCAGGTGCGTCTCCTGCCCTCCTGGACTCTGAGCAGCCGGCGTCACCAGCGGCCTTCCGGGGCCTCCTCGGCACGATTCACAGTCACCTTCCCTGCCACTCGGGCCTCTCGGGAGACTGGGGGAGGCCCCTCTCCCTCATCAGTTTTCACCGTGATGTCTGCTTGGACATGACCCCTGAGTCCAGCACAGGCACAGACAGCGAGGGGAAGGGGACGTGCGAGGCAGCGAGAGGAGGGCACATGCTTCTCTGCTCCCAGCATCGCCCTCTGCCTGCCTCACGTCAACAGCCCGGCCTCATCTGCCCCCCTCCCCATGGGCCCCAGGGCTGGGCAGGGTCAGTCCACTCTCCTCCTTGACACCACATTGTTGAGTTGGGAGAACTCAAGGAGGCAAATTCTCCCTCGGCCCCTTCAAGTTGTAACTTCCTCAAGTTCTTCTGTTCTCAAGGACCTGGGCGCCGTCCCGGAGATGGGACAACCATCTCCCCAACTCAAACCCGCTAAACTGCTTTCTGATTCACAGAACCCAAACGTTACTGAACGGAGCCCCAAGTCAGCCTCCCTGGCCGCTGGGGCTCGTCCCAGGGGTGAGGGGAAGCGTGACACCATGAGAAACAAAGAGAGGCCACGGCAAGTCTTCAGGGGAAAGCCTGTGCCTTCGAGGCCCACGGTGGCCGCAGTAAGTCAGCACAAACTGGGCGGCTTAAAACAACAGAAGTTATTCTCTGGCTGTTCTGGAGGCCGGAGAATCCAGCATCGGTGTCACTGGGCCACGGCGGAGGCTTCACCAGGGCCGCTCCCCGCAAAGTCTCCAGGGGAGGATCTGTTCCCTGCTTCCTCCAGCTGCTGGTGGCCGCCGCGCCTCGGGTGGGGAGGGGGGCTGCGACGCTGTCATCTCTGCCCCAGTGGTCACGGTCCCTGCCCTGCTCTCCCACAGACACTCGTGATGGATTCAGGACCCGCCCGAGAGGCCAGGACAATCACCCAGCCCACGACCCGTCACCTGACCCCATCCGCGGAGACCCTCTGTCCATACAAGGTATTATTTGCAGGTTCCAGGTATGGGGATCTGATACCTTGGGGGCCACAACCGGGGGCTTTACTCAGTCAACGACCGCTCTTAAAAGGGGGGCGACTCAGGCGTCAAGACCTTTTGCTCTCATCCTTCTCCCCTCTTCTGGCCTAAACCACAGACGCTATATTATACATCTTGGGAGAAAGAAAAAAATCTGTATTTTGTTTCAACCATGGCTCAGTGCAGTTTTCTGTGAATTTTAGCCCAACGGCATGCAGTCTGACTCAGGCCCTCCACGCAAAGGGGATCAGGCACCAGAGTGCCTGGGGAACAGGTGGCTGAGGCCAGGGCCAGTGTTCTCAGCAAGGACCTGCTCGAACCCCACCCCATCCACCAAGGGCTGGGCCACTGCTTGGGATGCCCTGGAGAACGTGGGGTATGCAGCAGGCCATGGCACTGGAAAGTCCAGGTCCCCGAGGGGAGGCCACTGGGCTTCAACAGAGCCTCAACAGGCCTCCTCGGGTTGGAGGCCCTCCCCCATTCCCCAGGCTTGCCTGCCTGGCTGCTCGGAGCCCTCAGTCACGTGTACTTTGCATTATGGATTTGCACGGGACTCGTGCATGACAGTGCCTCCGTGGCACTACAAGCCACCCACAGTTACACCTTCAGAAAATGATCAGCTCCAAGACCTCATCCTGCCAGAGTACACTGAACCTGAACTCCATCCACACTTCAGGCCTCTACTCCCCATGTCCATGCTGGGCCCTTCTTAGCCTTCTTATCAGGCTCTTCTCTTCCACTTGCCCATCTGGCTTCCTCCCGCAGCAGACATTTGGCCAGGCTAGTTCCACAGGACATAGAACGACAGCTGCTGACTCATACTCAGAATAGTGTTGGTCTCTTTAATCAACGTATCTATTTGCACCAACACTGTGCCTGGCTCCATGCTAAGAGCCTTCCATGGGTTATAGCATTTAATGCTCCCCTCCCCAGCCTGGAGAGGTCGGCAGGTCAGGAAATGAAGCCTCAGCCTGGCTAAGTGACTTGCTCTGATCTCGGGGGGCAGGTGACTGAGCAGGGGTTGCAGCTAAGCTGTTGGGGGCTCTGAAACATCCACTCCTCACCCCTGCTCTTAGTGGTCTGGCCAATATGGAACCTCCAAGGGGTGCGGAGGTAATAATACATTTACTGTGATGATATGAATACGTGTTTTTTGCAGGTAATGCCGGCACGACCCACATGCAACAATACAAATCGTGGTGTGCCCACGACCCAGAGATAACTAGTGCAGTCGTAAAATCTTCCCACTTACACACACCACACACATGCACACGTGAGCACATGTGAACACGCAGGGTCAGCGTAAGCACGTGGCTCAGTCATGTTCGTCCTCCTGCATCCTTAAATACTCTTTCAAGCATAATTTTTTATGGCTGGGTCACACTCTGACTTACAGCCAGTGCCGTGGTTTATATGAATCTGTCTGTTTAGAAAGAATTCAGACTCTTCCCATTTTCGTTCTTGCCATTACAAACACTGCTGAACTCAAAGCCTTGTACATATCAGTTACTGCTTTCTTAGGACAGATTTCTGGGAGTGAACACCACGAGTAAATGGGTTTGTGGATTTTTTTTTTTTAAGACTTATGCCTGTTGTTCAAAAAAACCTCCTCCCATAAGGATGTATCAATCCATATATCCCCCGAGCAGCATGTGGAAGCCCCCGTTTTCCTCTCTGATGGAAGCTAAGATTTTTCTCTTTGAATTGCAGTCAGCAACTGTTCGATGGGTCTGCACGGGGCTGCGTTCTCACGGATCTGCTTTTCCCGTCTGCGCAGCCTTACATCAGTCCAGGAGGGGGGACCCTCAGCCATCGCAGCTCTGAAAGCTGCCTCGTCCTCCCCACCCCCACCTCTCCTTCATGCCCCGCTTCGGCAGAGGCTGGATCTGCTCCTCCATCTCCCCAGGTCTCAAAGCTTCTCTTTTCTGGACAGTTTCCGTGATCACTCATTCTAGTGGACTGTCAATGCACCCATGTGGCTCTATTTGGTTTTGTTTCATTTTGCTTAATTTCTGTGGTTCTGCTTCCTTCTATTTTTTTTACATATAATTTTTTTTATTTCTTTTCAGCGTAACAGAATTCATTGTTTTTGCACCACATCCAGTGCTCCATGCAATGCGTGCCCTCCATAATACCCACCACCAGGCTCCCCCAACCTCCCACCCCCCGCCCCTTCAAAACCCTCAGGTTGTTTTTCAGAGTCCATAGTCTCTCACGATTCATCTCCCCCCCAATTTCCCTCAACTCCCTTCTCCTCTCCATCTCCCCATGTCCTCCATGTTATTTGTTATGCTCCGCAAATAAGTGAAACCATATGATAATTGACTCTCTCTGCTTGACTTATTTCACTCAGCATAATCTCCTCCAGTCCCGTCCATGTTGCAACAAAAGTTGGGTATTCATCCTTTCTGATGGAGGCATAATACTCCATAGTGTATATGGACCACATCTTCCTTATCCATTCGTCCGTTGAAGGGCATCTTGGTTCTTTCCACAGTTTGGCAACCATGGCCATTGCTGATATAAACATTGGGGTACAGGTGGCCCTTCTTTTCACCACATCTGTATCTTTGGGGTAAGTACCCAGTAGTGCAATTGCAGGGTCATAGGGAAGCTCTATTTTTAATTTCTTAAGGAATCTCCACACTGTTTTCCAAAGTGGCCGTACCAACTTGCATTCCCACCAACAGTGTAAGAGGGTTCCCCTTTCTCCACATCCTCTCCAACACACGTTATTTCCTGTCTTGCTAATTTTGGCCATTCTAACTGGTGTGAGGTGATATCTCCATGTGGTTTTAATTTGAATCTCCCTGATGGCTAGTGATGATGAACATTTTTTCATGTGTCTGATAGCCATTTGTATGTCTTCATTGGGGAAGTGTCTGTTCATGTCTTCTGCCCATTTTTTGACATGATTATCTGTTTTGTGTGTGTTGAGTTTGAGAAGTTCTTTATAGATCCTGGATATCAACCTTTTGTCTGTACTGTCATTTGCAAATATCTTCTCCCATTCCGTGGGTTGCCTCTTTGTTTTGTTGACTGTTTCCTTTGCTGTGCAGAAGCTTTTGATCTTG
>PISX010028492.1:0-21442 GCA_004024625.1 Mellivora capensis | reverse complement strand
GGCTATTGTAGACATTGCTGCTATAAACATTCGGGTGCACGTGCCCCTTCGGATCACTACGTTTGTATCTTTAGGGTAAATACCCAGTAGTGCAATTGCTAGGTCATAGGGTAGTTCTATTTTCAACTTTTTGAGGAACCTCCATGCTGTTTTCCAGAGCCGTTGCACCAGCTTGCATTCCCACCAACAGTGTAGGAGGGTTCCCCTTTCTCGGTTGCGGATTATTTAATGAGAAATCTACCTGAAGGTTGGCGCTAAGAAGCCCCATAGTTCTGGAGACTCTAAGAACCATAAAGCAGTAGTTCATCAAGCAGGTTGTCATGCTGCTTATGCAAGCCTTCTTATTGGATGCAAATCTCTAGATATGTCTTTAAGTTAAAGGGAATATAACAGTATTTGGTCAGTTTCATCCTTTCAGTGTATTCATTTCCTGTTTAATTTCTTTCCATGTTTCTTGCTTGACAAGAAAAAAGAATCACCACATGAAAGCCTGCAATTCTTCTCAATCATGGCAAAAATTTGAATTCAGTGTTTGAAGAACAGAAAAAATGAAGAGGAGGAGAATAGTTAAGGATCTTCTGGTCACTAACTGGGCTGGTCACCAAAACCACCTAACACTTACTTTTCCTCAGGTGTAACTTGAGAACATAGAATTAGATATTCATTGAATTCCCTTCAAATTTCAAAGTCAGTGATTTTAATTAAATATATGATATTTGGGGGTAAATATAAACGACACGGTAGTTAAGATCTACCTTTACTTCCTCCTATGCTAATTTAGCAATAACTTTTCTAAAATAAAGACATTTTCTCCCCCCCACTTTAATTTGCTAATTTATTGTCATCTGTGCATGTGGTGGGACTGAGAATGATCAACAGGTCCACAATTCATCCCAGCCCTCTGCCAGAAATGAAACAAAGATGAGGAAGAATGCAGAGGACAAGAGCCTGGCCACCTAACTTCTCCAAGAAAAACAGTAACAACAGAGGACAAACTAAATTTCCATAGGGCTATGCCTGGTGGGGAACATCTTGTATTGAGGAAGATGGAGCTTATGGAAGCATATAATCAAGAAGGGGACCAGGGAGACGTGAAAATGAGGAACCAGTGGGGATATGGGGAAAGAAAGAGTCCGCCAGTGAGTTTCAGAGACCTGGAGAATCAGAGAAGAAAGAAACGGGATTGTAGTCAATTTTGCTGTGAACTATATGCTTAGATTGACTCTTTAAGAAGAAAAGCATATGTTTTATCTTTAAATTTCTTTTTCTTAAAAACAAGCTTCTTTTCATGTTAGAATAGTTTTTTAGATTTTTAGAAGAGTTGCAAAAATAGTACAGAGGGTTGGTATATATCCCACACCCAGTTTCTTCCATTATCTCAGACAGCTGTGTACATTCATCACAATTAATGAACCAATACTGATACATTATTATTAACTAAACCATGAATTATTAAAACTTCTCTAGTTTTTCTGAATAGCTTTCACCTGTTTCAGGATCCCATGCAGGATGCATTGCACTTAGTATAGCCCTGTCTCCTTAGACTCCTCTTGGCTGTGATAGTTTCCCAGACTTTCCTTGTTTTTGATGACCTCAGCAGTATAGAGGAGTATGGGTCAGGTATGGTATAGAATGTCACACACTTTGTTTTTTTTGTCTGATGTTGTCCTCATTATTTCACTGAGATTATAGGTTTGGAGAGAAAGACCACAGAGGTGAAGTGTCATTCTTATCACGTCATGTCAAGGGTATATGCTGATGGTGTTAACTTGGAGGGCCTGGCTGAAGCAGCATTTGCCAGATTTCTCCACTCCTTATTTTTCCTGTATTTTTCAGATTCAAGCTACTAAGTGTGGGCCACACGTGAGGGATGAAGAGTTCTATTCCACCTCCTTGAAAGGGCAGAATCTACTTAAATTATTTGATTTTTTTTTAATGGAGATTTGTCTTTTCTCCCACATTTTAATCATTTAAATGAGTGTTGGATCCATTTTTCATTTGGGGTTATAATCCCAAGGTTATGAATTCTGTTGCCTAAATTCCTTTGTTGGTTGAATTTACTTTCTTGAGTATACCCCCCTAAGGAACTCATAACTCCTCAGGCTGCCTCAAAGGCCTTTTCTCTTAGTCTAAAAGACTGACTTGGGAAAGACTCCTCCTGTGTCCTTGTTACTTCTTTTTTTTTTTTAGATTTTATCCATTTATATGACAGACAGAAATCACAAGTAGGCAGAGAGGCAGGCAGAGAGAGAGGAAGGGAAGCAGGCTCCCCACTGAGCAGAGAGCCTGATGTGGGGCTTGATCCTATGACCCTGAGATCATGATCTGAGACGAAGGCAGAGGCTTTAACCCACTGAGCCACCCAGGTGCCCCTGTCCTTGTTACTTCTTACACTCAGGCACATATGATATAATATTTGATTCATAATGCAGGGACCAGGATGTTTCCATCATGGTAATGAACCATTGTTTAGACATTCCATTCAAGGAAATCACATGCAAACGTCATGACCCCTTGACACTAGGAATTTTAGTTGTTAGACCCTTCCCTGTAAGGTTTTGATGACCCAAGGAGAGTGGTTGAGAAAAGGCTTGCTAACATAATCAGGACAGGCTATAACGTAATCAGGACACAATCACTGAATGTATATGTGTGTACTAACCTTCTGTTCCTCTATCTATTATTAGTCTGTTTTAAACATAAATTTAAGATTTGATACCATTCCAATGACCCTGAAACTTACATCCTTGCTTCAAAAGACAGCTCTACCCTCATGACCTACTCATTTCCAAAAGGCACCATCTTTAAATACCATCACATTGGGGCTTAGAATTTCAATATATGAATTTGGGAGCTCAATAAACATTCAGTCTGTTGCATATACCATTGGACAGAGTTTAGACGCAAGACCACACATGGGTATAAATGAAGATGTGAAAGGGGATCCTATCACTTAAAGAGAAATTGATACAAGGGGATAATTAGTGATAGTATCATATTATAATGCCTTCCTCTATTCCCTGTATCCATCACTGAATATATTCTCTTTTTCTCTACATTTTCTCAAAATCAAAGAGAACACCAGATAATTCATTTCTGCAATGAAACTACTGTACATGACAATCCTGTTATACCATGGTTTCTGTTTTTTTTTTCTTTCATTAACTTTTGTTAGTTAAGGTTCCCCAGAGAAACAGTACCAATAGGAGATAGATAGACAGATAGATAGATAGATTGATTGATTTACTTTAAGAAATTGGCTCACATGATTGTGGCAGCCAGCAAGAACAGGCCAACAGGCTAGAGACCAAGGAAGAGCTGATGCTACAATTTAAGTCTGAAAGCCATCTGATGGCAGAATTTCCTCATCCTTGTGGAAGTCAGTCTTTTGTTTTATTCAAGCCTTCAACTGATTAGATGAGTCCTGGGTGCATTAAGGGGGGCAGTCTACTTTATGAAAAGTCCACCAATTTAGATGTTAATCTTACCCAAAAGCACCCTCACAGAAAGACCTAGGATAATGTCTGAGCACATATCTGGGTACTATGGACCAGGCAAACTCACACATAAACAACCATTACAAACAAGATACAGACTTTTTAAGAGAATAGGATGTAAACTTTTAAAAATTAAATCTTGAGAATAAAACCACTGGAACACACTTTAATACCGTATGTAAAATATATAATGACAAATAAAATTGACAAAGAAATTAGAAAATTGAGATCAAAAGACTTTACAAAAATATATAACAGCAAGTTCCAAATACAAATTAGAATTTCTGGCTGCACACCTGAGAGCTAATTCTTCTTTTCACTTAAACTCATCTCCTCAAACCAATTCTCTGTCCACCATAGCACCATAGCCATGATTTTCAACTTTAGTTGTCAAAAAAAAATTTTCTCAAATAAAATAAATATTACGCATTAAAAATGTGTGTATCTTTCAGTATCTGAAATATTATGGGTGTTCCAAATTTATGCTTTCATTCCATAATTTAACACAAACTTAGGTAATTTAACACTTATTTTAGGTAAAGCACTTTGCTGTATTCCATGGGAGGTGAAGCAAGAATGAAGATAAAGCCATGCCCTTCAATAAACAAAAGTTGGAGAGAGAGATAAGACCTTTGCAAAAATACATTTTTTAAAGATTTTATTTATTTAGTTATTTAGTTAGTTAGAGTGTGAGCTGGGGGAAGAGCAGAGGGAAAGGGAGAGACTCTGAAGCCCACTGCACAGAGCATGGAGCCCATCACAGGGCAAATCTCACAACCCCGACATCATGACCTGAGCCAAAATCAAGAGTCAGATGCTTAACCAATGGAGCCACCCAGGCGCCCATACAAAAAAAAAAAAAAAATTTATTAACATATAATGTATTATGAGCCCCAGGGGTACAGGTCTGTGGATCTCCAGGTTTACACACTTCACAGCACTCACCATAGCACATACCCTCCCCAGTGTCCATTACCCCACCACCCTCTCCCTACTCCCCTACCCCCAGGAACCCTCAGTTTGTTTTGTGAGATTAAGAGTCACTTATGGTTTGTCTCCCTCCTGATCCCATCTTATCTCATTTATTCCTTTCCTACCCCCCAAACCCCACACATTGCCTCTCAACTTCCCCATATCAGACAGATCATATCATAATTGTCTTTTTCTGATTGACTTATTTCGCTAAGCATAATACCCTCTAGTTCCATCCAAGTTGTCGCAAATGGCAAGATTTCATTTCTTGGCAAAAAAAAAAAAATTTTTTTAATGTAACAAATGTGATGTTATAATGTAAGAGAAATTCTTTGGAAGTTCAGAATAAATTCTGAGTATCTTAACATTTTCAACCTTACATTACTGAGGATACTTTTTACATCAAGCTTAGAGTACAAAGGTGATTTTAACTCCTCTATAATACCACTAATTACTTCATTAGCTGAAGACCTATATTTTCCTTTGGGAACCATACTAGCTTTGAACTGTATAAGTTTCTTCAGGTTTATTCAGTCCGAAGTGGTCAGTCTTACTTCCCGATTCCAAGGGAAGAGAACCAGGAAGTCGAACGAGACCATTAGTGTAACTGCGCAATAGTAGCCACATCACATAACTACTGCATTGGATGCCGAGAGGATACCTGTCCACTTGTAGTGATGTCTTTGTTGGTTTCTACTGCACTTTTCTTAGATCATGATCAAATATTCAATCACTCCGACTAAAACTTGACCCAAGCAGTTTTCTGGCTTGACCACATGCAAACCTTGGTGTCAAAACTGAGCTACCAGTTGGGCACATTCCTTAGGAATGCTGGCACATTTCTTCCTGCCAGCAGACTTCAGTTAGCATCAATTCTGCCTACTGAAGATATTCTAATAACACTGAAACTCACAAGAGATGGGTCAGGTTCTTGATTCTTCAGTCTCAGAAATCTCCTTGGCTTTTACGCAAATTTTCCTACCTCCTCCCCAAATACGAGCTCTGTCTACCAAGATCTATTGTGGGGAGCTGTTTTAATTTAGCTACAAGTTTCATTACACATAGTTATTATTTTCCCTAACATCTGAATGTGTCTTAAAATTATTTTATACTTTTTTGTTTGCTCTCTGGAAGAATTTCAATGTGGTTTTCAAAGTTACACTCTGATATTACTTAGATTGTTAACTTAGCATAAATGGCCTCCTTAAGACAGGAAGAAAACATATTAGATCTTGGGTATGACAGTTGCTATGGAATTGATGTGATATACATCTCATTTTAAAAGCACTCAACTAAGTAATTTGCCAGGAAAGGAGAAAAGAAGCTCAGAGTAGCTTTTTTTTTTTTTTAAAGAAAGGCAAATGAAGCTAGTAAGTCTTTGTATAGTTGAAGGGAAAAATGTGATTGTTCCGTGCTGTTGCCTGGGAGAAGCACATCATATCTGTAATTTCCATCAACAGCAGCCCTGTGAATCCAAAAAACAATTTTCTACCCTATTTAGGGGGAAGTAAGAGACTGGGTACCTGGAACTTAGGTAGTGAGAGAACTAAGCAGTGCTAAGTGAAAAAGGCTAAAGACAAAAGACTGCACCAATAAGGAAGTTAAATTTTATAGTAATAGTAAATGATTACCTAGTGAAGCCATTAATAAGTCTCAGTATGGTGGAAAAGCCCCAAAAAGGGTCTTTGGTCAAGTTGAGGATGAACAGTTTCTTTCCAGATTAGAAAGAGACAGGAGCTGAGGTTTTGATTGACAACAGCGAAGGATCATTAACAAAGGTACTGAAATGTACCTAATAAGTCTTTGGGTTTATTTTGTTTTCAATTTTCCATTTATTTTAAAAATAATAATTGCGTTTCATAATTCTGTCCAATGTTTATGCTTTACTGTGTGAGGCAGATTACATTTTAATGCATTCATGTTGAAGTATGCAACTCCACACCATAATCAAGGCACTACCCAACA
Source organism: Mellivora capensis (assembly GCA_004024625.1). Lineage (NCBI taxonomy): Eukaryota > Metazoa > Chordata > Mammalia > Carnivora > Mustelidae > Mellivora > Mellivora capensis. The sequence continues at coordinate 15,008 of PISX010028492.1, read as the reverse complement.
CTTTGTGGTAACATACTCGAATGAAAAGCAAAGCATCCAGAATAAATGAGCTAATTTTGATGACTTCAAACCCATAATGGGTCCTGTGAAGAGGCAGCAAATGTCATGCAGATTAAAGGTGGTAAGAATTCTAAACCCCATCAAAGATTCATGCTATGCTTGCACTGTGAATTTTTCCCTGTTTCTCACATAAATATTGTTACCAGCAGGAAAACAAACACATAAATAATGCATACTTTGTTTTTTTAAAAAATTGGTATCTTAGTAATTATTTAGGTCTCTGTAACAAGCCCCTATTTTTGAAAAATATATTTATCTGTTTACTGTATTTCATATCCTGATAAAAACTGCATTTTGTTTTTGTTTTACATTTGAACACTGAATTATCAGACCTTGGTTTGTGACTGCCAGTAATTGTGGGGTTGTGCTGACTCAACGGAATCAAAGTATTCAGCATTACTGAGGGATTAATGGCCAGCTAGGACTAGCCATGCTATAATGACCCACAGGAATTATCTGTACCAAGGTCATTATTGCTTTCTAATGCTGAAAATCAGAGCAAGAAAAGCAGGTGAAATGAAACAAGAAGGTTTCAATTATCACAAGGGATTATTTTTAGGAAATGAATGTTTGAGACAGATGAGTCAATTTGAATGATCAGTAACATCTTCAATGCTCCTTTTATATGAAAATGTTGTAGTATCAGTTCCTTCCCCACCGAAGTACTTATTTCACTAATTCTCTGGAGAAATAGGAGAGTTGAAATAAAGGAAGTAAAGTACTTAAGTCAAGTACAGTCGTACTTAGGGAATTGGTCAAATCACACGCCTGTACCAAATAGACCTTCTATGCAAACACATCTTTTAATACAATACACATGGAAAAAAATTAGTAATGCCTAAATCTGTGTCTCTTAGGTACTTAAAAGTAGTATTAGGGATCCAATCATTACTTTTAATATTCCAAAATAGCTAATTAACATCACATTTTTGTATTTGTTGGAACTATCTGGGATGACCCAAACATCCATTTGTTTATGATTGGAATTCAACCAACTTAGTGTCATAATAGTGGCTAACTTTTAAGAATATTTTTATTCATAAATATTGAGCAATGATTTGTAAACTATGATTTGTGGGTTAGGTGATGAACTCTCCCATACCATGGAACTCAGGGCAAAGGGAGTAATAAAAAGGGCTCTGGCTGGTGCCTGCTCAGCTTCACTAGACAGTTGAAACCTAGGCCATAAGCTGGGAGAAAAGGCACAAGTGACTCCCCAGATCCCAGGGAGTCTACAGTCAGAGAAACAGAGCTTTCTCTGGCGTGCACAGACAACAGATTTCATATATGGCAAGACCCTTTTAGACCTGCGGAATCACCTTCAGTCTCCTTTTAATGAAATGTGTGCTAGTTTTCAACAGCTTTAAGCCCACAAGTGAGAGCTTGCAAAATCTGTTCTTTTCCAATCATTTAAAATACAGACTTAAATAAATATAATATACTTAAATATGGATGTGTATATCTTTGTGTGTGTACATGTATGTATTATATATTTTTACATATATGTGCATATATACATATGTATACATATTTCCAACTCAGATGACAGTGGCATAAACTTACAAAGAGGTTTTCACCGTGATTGTACATTAGTGGAGGAATTCATCTTATTACTACCGAAGAAAGAGTTAATGGAAACTTTTTTCTGCAAAGTTTTTTAAAGTAACTTATTATATGTCAAAGGTCAGAAATCAGAAAATTGGATGCTATCCAAAGCAAGACTATGTCACCCTTGATATCCAATGAACAGTGCTTACCTTCTCCTTTGTTCTTATCTACCTATCCTCTGTATCTTTTCTTTTTTTTTTTTTATCTAAAGACTTATTTATTTTAGAGAGAGAGAGAGAGAGAGAGAGCAGCGGGGAGGGGAGGAAGAGGGAGAGTCCCAAGCAGACTCTGCACTGAGCGTGGTGCTCTAGGAGGGGCTCAATCCCACAACCCCAAGATTAAGACCCCATACACACCAAGAGTCGACACCCAATCCCTCTATCTTTTCTATAAAACCATCATAAAAACAGATATTTCAATGCACCCTTCTATCCTATGCTGTGTGATGCTGGTATTGGGGCTCTGCAGATCACGTGTCCCCTTTGCCCTCTGACTCCCTATAGGATTCCACCCATCATGGCTACTAGAGAAAGACTAAAGGCAGGCTCCTTCCTGCTTCTTACTGTTCCTATCACTGTTGTCTTAGCAATGGCCCTCCAGCCCAGGATGGACAACTGGTCTCAGTCTCCTGCTTTATTTCAGTAATTCTTAGAATTACTGAAATTCTTATTTCAGTATGCTTAGAACTGACATGAGTGGTTCACTCTTAGAGATACAGGTACCAGCGCTACATGGAAAGTCCTCCCAGCATCTGCTGAGTAGCAGCAGAGAGACTGCTTCCCTTTCCCCCACGTACCTTCCCCTACCCCCACCTCAGGCCTGAGTTCCGTCTCCTCTGGGCTAGAAAGAGGATTTTGCAAGAGACTGGATGTAGGGAAGAGATGAAATGAAGACCAGCTTGAGGATTGGGTCTGTAGAGGTGGTGGCTTCCTGCCATTACTTTCTTTTTTACTTCAGTGTCACTCATTGGTTTTTCACTTCTCTGATGCCAGTATAACCACCTCCTTGTGTTAAATTCTCAATGTTGAAATGCCCAGCATGTTTCTCTTTTCCTGGCTGGACCCTCACTTATACATCACTGACCCAGAAAACCATTTTCTTTGGGTACCTAAAGGAATCCAATGAACCAGCTTTATCCACGTAGACTTAATTATTAACAAGTATTAGTTAGGCTCCTTAATATGTAGGCACAAGATATTAGGAAAATGATGAGACATTAAAACCCAGGGGTGGCTGTCTAGAAACTCTCTCCTCATTTGATCACGGAGTTCCAGCCACAAGGGTCGCCTCCCCACACGTGCTGTTACCTTTGCCTTCTGGATTCTATCATTCCTGATATTCTTCCTGACATTAATCTGATTCCTATCTATCCCTTTTTCTAATTTAAAGTCATTTATTGGGGCGCCTGGGTGGTTCAGTGGGTTAAGCCTCTGCCTTCGGCTCAGGTCATGATCTCAGGGTCCTGGGATCGAGCCCCACATCGGGCTCCCTGCTCAGCAGGGAGCCTGCTTCCTCCTCTCGCCTCTCTGCCTACTTGTGATCTCTCTCTGTCAAGTAAATAAATATAATCTTTAAAAAAAAATAAAGTCATTTATTGCTTCCTTAGCAGGACCTTCCCAAACCCTCCAGAGGAAGTCAGAAGACACGCTCATGGCACCCTGTACTTCTTAAAAGGGTAGAATTTATGCTCCACTTATTTGCGGAGCATAACAAATAACACGGAGGACATGGGGAGATGGAGAGGAGAAGGGAGTTGAGGGAAATTGGAAGGGGAGATGAACCATGAGAGACTATGGACTCTGAAAAACAACCTGAGGGTTTTGAAGGGGTGGGGGGGTGGGAGGTTGGGGGAGCCAGGTGGTGGGTATTAGGGAGGGCACTGCATGGAGCACTGGGTGTGGTGCAAAAACAACGAATTCTGTTACGCTGAAAAGAAATTTTAAAAAATAATAATAAATCAAGTGTAAATAAATAAATAAAACTAGAACTAAAAAAAAAAAAGAGTAGAATTTAAAGAAATAATTGAGTAAGCTCTTATTTAAGGACTAGAATGTGAGTTCTATCGGGGCAGAAACCAGTTCTGTAGAATATTGTCTGTTTTGTAACTATTTCTCCAGTTCTTCCAACTATACAGAGGAGTTAAGTAACAATCAGAATACAAAAGATACAAATTATTGGACACCAGCTGTGTGCCAGGCATTGTATTGAACATGTTCCATGTTAGCCCAACAGCCTCCAAATATGGGTAATACTACCACATTAAACAGAGAAGGAGCCTAAGGCATAGAAATGTAATTGTCTAAAACAAGATAGTGCAGCTCACCAGCGACAGAGCCGGAATTCTAGGAATTCATACTCCAGAGCCTATCCCTGGAATAAATGAGTGAGTAGAAGAAAAAAGCTGATTGTTTAATTGGAAAGACAAAGCTTATGCTTATCAGAAAGGCAGCACAGGTTAAGTTGGAAAGGAAAACAAAACAGTGCAGCTATTCTGTGATACCGAAACACAGAGAAAGGGCAGATCCCCAAAGTGGGGGTGACAAAGGGTTTCACAGAGTGCCTGGGATTTCAGGGGAACCTTGAAGGGAGGGCTGTAGTAGATAAGGAGAAAGAAGAAGGGCCTCTGAGGCAGAGTAAACAGCCCAAGAATATGTCCTTCAACCCCTTCACTTTCAGATAACTTTTCAAAGCAAAGAAAACTATTGGAAAAATTACAAGATTTTTTTTTTTTAGGATCGAGACTTAAGACTCATTTCCCAGCAGCAAAAAGTAAGCACAGTTACCAATTTCTTATAAAGCATGTCTAATTCACAAAGGGCAATCACAAAGAACACTGGCACACAGGGATGTAAGCCAAGGAGTCATCGGGCAGGTGGCAGACTGCATCAGAGGGCACCAGAACACGATGCCTACTATTGGCCACTGCAGATAGAGTGGAACAAAGCCACAAAAAGTACTGGCAGAGTAGCATTTGTCCTGCAGAGCCAGGGAGGAAATCTGTGTTCCAAAATTGACACTGAGCTGGAACTCAGCATTCTCTGGGTAAAGCCAAGAATAAAAGGAAGGATGCAGGCTTCAACTGGCGAAATCTGCAAAGCCAGAACCCAAAGAACTGGGTCAGGAGGTGGGGTTGGTACTGGTAGCGAAGCATAGATGGAGGGAAGCTTTGTGGGAGGAATGGCTTATAGAAAATGGGAAAGGATAAGAATCAAAAGACACCTGGATTCAGGCTGATTTTTTTTTTTTTTTACTTAGGAGTAGTAGTAAGTTCAAAATTAACATGGTCCTGGGGTGCCTGTGGGGCTCAGTGGGTTAAAGCCTCTGCCTTCAGCTCAGGTCATGATCTCAGGGTCCTGGGATTGAACCCCACATCGGGCTCTCTGCTCAGCAGGGAACCTGCTTCCCTTCCTCTCTCTCTGCCTGCCTCTCTGCCTACTTGTGATCTCTGCCCGTCAAATAAATAAATAAAATCTTTATTTTTTATCTTTAAAAAAGTCTTTAAAAAATCTTAAAAAAAAAAAAATTTAACATGGTCCTTTTCCGTGGGCTCATGCTCACATAAACCGAACTGGATTTTTCTCCATGCAATGCTCACATAAACCGAACTGGATTTTTCTCCATGCAATGCTCACATAAACCGAACTGGATTTTTCTCCATGCAATCCATCTTGATTTTGAGACATCCCTTTGCAAATGATAAAATTGGCATACCTTGGGAAAGAAAATATTATTTACCCCTTCCTGGTTTTGTCTTCTTTACTCTCTTAAGAGAATTCCTATTTTATAGAAATTTCTATTTTTCTATTTCATATTATTAAATTTTGATAAGCAGTTCCATTTTGATATTCTATTAAAAATACTTCCAGATGTTGACATATGAAATAAAAGAATTGAAGGAAATAAATACACTGATGCATACAGTTCTGCAAGAATGAAATGATACACTATATGTTATTTTCAACTCCCCCTCCCCCTTTCCACTCAGCAATATGTTTGGACTTCTCTCTATAACAATAAATATAGTTCTTCATCATTTACCATACATTTTCAAAGCAGAATATTGAAATCCAGGAGAGTAAAACAAAGAGTCAAAACTCCAGAAAGATATGATTTAGAAAAAGCACTCATTAAACATCAATTTTTATGTAACACAACATAAAAGAACACACAGGTACTTACTGTAAAAGATAAACAGAAAAACCCACAATATTACAAAGCCTAGAAATAATTGAGTCCCAAAATTCTTTTTAAAGTAATTTATAGTCTACAGAGCAGTTGTGCAGAAATCATTTGACTTTTCAAAACCAGTGAATTGGTTAAATCAGCTATTTGATCAATGGCTAATATTGATAAATGTCTCCCTTTCTACTGTATCATCTCCACCTGCATAAAAAATTTCACTTCATTCCTCTGTTCTTCATTCACAAGAAACCTTATTAACCAATGGTTCAGAACGTGCTGTCTCTACTTCCTCATTCAAATATCGATTCTTCATTCCACTACATATCCCAACCTTATTACTCTATTGACTTCCACTTTGGTAAATCCAACAGAGACTCTTCTGTCCTCATTTTTCCAAACCTTCCAACAGTATTTCATACATGTTACTACCTCCTAAAAACGTTCTTTTCTCTTGGCTTCCATGGTACTACGTTCTCCTTGGTTTCCTTCACTATTTCCTTCACTACTGACTGCTTTTTCTTATTTCTTTTGCCAAATTCTACCAAATTCTTAGTGTTTTATGTGCCTTGGGAATTTTTCCTAAGTCATTCGCTCTTCTCTGTACTTTTGCCTTAGTTACCTCATCTAATCCAATGGTTTTAAAAGATACCCATACTCTGATGACTACCAAAGCTGTGTCTCCAGCCCTAATCCAACCACCCCTCAAGCTCTAGACTCTGCCCACTGGCACACTGGAAAATTCCATTTGAATGTCTAATAGAATTTCAAACTTGACAAATCTAAAATAATACAACAACAACAGCAGTAGCAAAATCTAGGTATTCCTCTTGTTTTCATTATATCAGTAAATTTTATCACCACAACCCATTGCTTAAGCCAAAGCCCCAGAATACTCTTAGATTCTTCCCTTTCCACCAACTTTTCAAAATCTAGTCTCTCCAAGTCTTAGAGAAATTCTAAGTGCTTAATAATTTCCAGATTTGTCCACCTATGTCTATGCCCACTGCTTGCACTCCATTTCAAGAAGTGTTTGAAGGTTAGACTCTGAAGATTCTCCACTTACTAGCTGTATGATCTTGATCAAGTTACTTCACTGTGCCTCAGTTACTTCATCTATAAAATGGTCTACCTTATAAAATCAATAGGGTTGTGAAAAGTAATCAGTCAACATACATAATTGACTAACAACAGAAACTGGAGTTTTTAGGTTATGATCAGAGCTTGTGTTTTATTTTAAGTTGAAAAAAAATCAACACTCTTCTGAAGAATTTGACAGAATTCAGAGTCTACACAGAATATCATCCACATGTCCAGGATACAACCCCTCATAATTACTTTATGTGCAAAGAAACAGAAAAATATGAACCAAATTCAAAAGAAAAAAACAATTGGGATGCCTGGACAACTCAGTCAGTTAAGCTCTGACTCTTGATTTCAGCTCAGGTCATGATCTCAGGGTCATGAGATCGAGCCTAAACATGGGGTTCTGCACTGATCATGGAGCCTGCTTAAGATTCTCTCTCTCTTCAGGGCACCTGGGTGGCTCAGTGGGTTAAAGCCTCTGCCTTTGGCTCAGGTCATGATCCCAGGTTCCTGGGATGGAGTCCCGCATTGGGCTCTCTGCTCATCAGGGAGCCTGCTTCCCCCCCACCCCCTGCCTGCCTCTCTCCCTACTTGTGATCTCTGTCTGTCAAATAAATAAATAAAATCTTAAAAAAAAAAAAAAGAAGATTCTTTCTCTCCTGGGGCACCTGTTGGTTAAGTTGGTTAAGCATCCCAGTCTTGGTTTTAGCTCAGGTCATAATCCTGATTCTCTTCTTCCTCTCTGCTCCTTCTCCCCCAAGAAAGAAAGAAAGAAAGAAAGAAGAAAGAAAGAAGGAATGAACAATCAATGGAGACTAACCCTAAAATGATCCAGATGTTCAAATGAGCAGACAAGGATTTAAAGTAGATATTATAGCTATGCACAATATTACAAAGAAAAATATTACAAAAAAATTACGAAGAAAATATTACAAAGAAAAATAATGAAAAAATGCAGGAAAATTTGTCAGAGAAACATAAACTATAACAAAGAACCAAAAAAATTATAGAATTGAAAAATACAAAACTGAAATTTTAAAAAAATTCACTGGATAAGATTAACAGCCTGGAGATGATAGAAAAGTGAATTTGAAGAGATTATCCAACTTGAATAGCAGAAAAAGACTGAAAAAAAATTTACAGACTTAAGGAATTGTGGGATAATATCAATAAGTCTCACAAAATGTCATCATTTTGGATCCCAAAAGGAGAGAAAAAAGAGATTGGCAAACTCATTGAATAGTCATTTAAATTTGTGTATTTCAAATATGTATGTTTTACGACAGAAGACAAAAGGAACTATAAAAAATACAGATTCTTAGTTAATTATATTCATGCTGCAGTATTTAGGAGTGAAGTGTGCTGATACTTGTACTTTGAATTGGATCCAAAAAATAAGACTTAATGGAGGAATGATTAGAGGGATATATATACAACAAAGCAAGATTAGGAAAAGGTTAATTCTAGAATCTTGGTGGTAGGCATATAGTGTCAAACTTTTTGAAGTTTTCTGGATTTTTTATAATAAAATTATGGAAAACTATAAATTGAGTAAGATATTTTTAATGGGGTTTTTGTCTTAAACTTAGACAAAATAAATATATAATTTATGAAAATATGCTTACAAGAGTATAAGGTTATAGATGCACTATTATTATTTCAACCACTTTATCCTTTCTGGAGAACTGTAATGTCTCTTAGCTAATCTCTCACTTTCTCCCTGATTCTTTCTCCATTCATTTGCCAGAATAACATTGTATAAATGTTAATCTGAGCCTGATGATTTCCTTGCTTAAAATTCATCTATGGTGGGGCACCTGGGTGGCTCAGTGGATTAAATCCTCTGCCTTCAGCTTGGGTCACAATCCCAGGGTCCTGGGATGGAGCCCCGCATCGGGCTCTCTGCTGGGTAGGGAGCCTGCTTCCCCATCTCTCTCTCTGCCTGCCTCTCTGCCTACCTGTGATCTCTATGTTAGATAAATAAATGAAATCTTTGAAAAAAAAAATTCATCTATGGTTTCTCTCACTCTTCGAATGAAATTCAATCTCCATAGAGCCTTCAAGGTCTCCTTCCACGGAAGCACATGTTACCTGACCTACCAAACCCTTTTCCATGGGCAGGTTTGCAGTTGCTGTGCATTCCACTTGCTGCCTGTAATGTTTCTCCCCCCAACTCCTGAGCAGCCAGTCAATTCTCATTCTTCAGCTACATCTCATCACCCTTTTTTATTTCCTTCATAGCAGTTAGCACAATTTGTGGTTCTCTAGTTTTTTATTTGCTTGTTGTTTGTCTTCCCAGCCAGAGCTTAATAAAGGTAGAGATTTTTCATTCTTGTTCACTGCTGTTTTCCTGGGGCCCGAAGTGGGCTCTGATTAGACCTTAAGTATTTTTGCCCAATACTTCAAAGTTACTAAATTGCAGAGCTGGTATCAAACCCCAGTTATTCTGTGAATTCTCTCATGATACCAAACTGGTAGAGAGAAACTACACAGTGTGATTCTATCCTCCCGAACTTTCTCATCTAGTAAGGAAAAGAACACATATAGAGTTAGAGCAACAATCAGTTCCAAGCTCTAGAAAAACCCCCACTTCATTCTCTGCACATCTTTTCCATGAAGAATCTGTGTTTATCATCAGTAAGGATGTATTACGTCCCCTGATCTTCCACATAGAGTCTGCCACTAAATACTGTGCTATTTTACTTCCTGCATATCTCCATTCTCTCCCTACACCAGCTCAGGCTACCTCGGTCTTTTGTCAAGACTTCTATGACCAAGTGGTCTCCCTTCTTCCAGCCTTGCCTCCTCTCCATGCTTCAGCCAAGAAAATCTGTGAAACAGGAATCTAATCATGTGGCTTCCCCACTCCAAACCCTCCAACAGAAGTCCAATGTCATTTTATTTAGGGCATATTACCCAACTTTTGCTGTGCTTTTCATAACCCCCAGAATTCTGATTCAGTTTGTCCCCTTAACTGGCTCTCATCAAAGTAAACAGTTTCCAGGATTGATGGCAGCTTTGAGGAGACAGGCAGAGAGCACTGTTGTGATTAACAATTCAATCATTCAAAAAAGAAAAGAAAGAAAAGTACAATACAAACTTCCATTCCTACAAGAGCTATTGCTGAGTCTTCCCGGCTACAAGAAGAAGAACAAGGATGAGGAAAGAGCAGGACGAGGAGGAGGAAAAGGAAGGGAGGGAGGGGAAAGGAAGAGAAGAGAAGGGAAGGGAAAAAGAAAGATAATCATAATGCAGGGAGATTCAAGTGCCTGGTTCTTAAAAACATATATTAGACTTGTCACTATTGTGTTCCCAGATGACAAAAATTTCTCTGTAAGTGCAAGCTATGGCAATTCCCAAACTTTCATTAAATGTACAGTGATCTCCGTGATGATCTCTTCAAGGACGGGGTTAATGAAAGCAAGATTCCTAATGGAAAACATGGATTTAATATTTACTTTCCAGGGAATTATAAAGATACCACAAATAAACCTCAATTCTCTCTGTTTGCATAACTGCCAGACTTCTGAAATTATTAGACTTGTTTATATTTAAAATTTTACAGGTATAGCACCAAGTTCTGCTCAAGGACTAAGGTTCACTTAACAGGTAGTGACTCGCAGTCCGAGAGTATAAGAAATGTAGCTATTTTAAAGTTGCCTTTAATGTTCAAAGAGTACAAGAAAACATCTAGAAGAAAAGTGCCATTAATATTTCAACTACTGTTCTGCCACATTTATTTTATCTGTAGGTGAGCACGCTGAGTGTTGAGGGAACATGCGTCAGATAGCATATTTTCCTGATTGCATCATGTGACATGATATGACTCAGGGTACAACTTGCTGCCATTGGGATGTGAGAGGCACAGAGCAATGACCAGCTGAGGACACAAACCACTTGTCTCCTGGAGCACGCATGCCTCGTGCTCACTGACTGTACAAGAGGGGAGAGCCGGGGCAGGTAAGAGCTCTATCTGACTGGGCCACATTTACTTGATACCAGTGGTAGAGAATGTCATGTCCACTGGTCAACTCTAATCCCCAGTGTGCTTGATCTGGCACTGGACCTGCTATCTAGCTCTGCCCCCCACATTTCCCCTACTGGGCTTCTGTGAGAAGAGACTTTAGACCAGCAGTGAGTGCATAGCTAATGGATCATATTTCCAATGATTTATAACTGAACTCCAGGTAAGTAGGGTTTGGCAAAAAAAAACAAAAAACAAAAAAACACAAAACAGTGCACCCATTTGACCCCTCTTCTCGTTCCTTTCTGCATCTTCTCTTCCTCTTGCTTGATGACTGGGACTTTCACATCCTCTCTTTTTTGTGCCTTCTCCTCCACTTCTCCAGTCTGACCCTTCATTCCTGACTATCAACCTGCATTATTGCATATGTAAGTTTAGGCAAATTTCTCAACCTCATGGACTCTCCATTTCCTCATCCAAGGAATGGAGATAATAATATCACGTTACAATGGATTTGCGCTGCAGGATGATTACTACAGTACTCGGTTCAATGGCACAGAGATCAAGTTTTCCCCTCAGTCAGGGTTTCTTCATTGAAGACTGCCCCCAGCCCCGACTTGTAGTTGGAGATCTCGGCTGAATACATAAGGACACCCTGACTGAGCATTAGCCACACGTTTGCACTGAAAGAAGGAGGGAGAAATCCAAGAATAAAAAAGAATGCACAAAGACATTCTAAATGTGGTACTGCAGATGATGAGGCTGATTCGCCCTTGAGACGGTTCATTTTACAGGCTGAGATTACAATAACAAGTGTGTACTGAGTTTCATGCTAAAACCTTATTCATGAACCCACCATTCTGCCATAATGATGGAAGACTAGACTTGTTCCAAATAGAGGAGTGAGCTACAGCCAACTTTTGATTGATGAAGGACAGCTGATCTGATTTGGAGCTCCTCTGGGAATCCTGCAAGGCCACATTTCTGTCACATGCACCATTTTAATGTCAGCTTTCCTGTTTGGAGGCTGAGCCTAGAAAGGAGCCATAAATTACTTCCAATCATGCATATGCTGTAAGCCGGTTAGAGGAGATGAGATGTCAATCTGCCTCTTTTGGGGGGAGCAAGGGAGACCAGATGTAACCCAAAACATCCCAAGAAACTATCTAAACCGTCATCTTCTGCTTGTCTCCTCATTGCTCTTCCTGTCTTGTCTGTATCCTCGGATTATAGCTGAGAAGCTGGCAGTGGGGCTTGGATGCAATCAAGGTAGCAAAGCTGTAAGTGTAATTAAGCTTCTCCACAGGCCCTGACTCATTCATTCAATCAATCAAGCATTTCATATGCCATCTATTGTGTCTCCATGTATCCAGAAAGCACTATATTCAAACCCATTCTAGGAAACAACCTTCTTTTGGAATAAGTCCCAATCATGGCTCTGACTAAATTTCCTGCATTTGGGGGGAAGGGGTTTGGGTGGAAGGGAATACCTATTCCTGGTCCCAACTCTCCAAAAATCTGATTCAGTATTTCTAGAGGGTTCTCAGCATCTGTATTCAGATGTGCAGCAAATTTCCCCTTTTGCTTCTCATCAGTGTTTTCCTCCAGCGATGCTCTCTGGTCACAATCTTTGTCCATTCATAGTAATAAATTTAGCTGATCAGATCAACTAAATCAGGACTTCTCTTTGCCCACAAACAAACAAACAAACAAACAAACAAAAAACTCCATCCATTGGACAAATACAGATAAGCCCTGATTCGTTGCTCAATATATACTACCTAACAATGACCAGCCCTGGTCCTGCCTGTTCTAACAATGGTCTTCTGAAAACAATAGTCTCCACATAAAACACACTAAAGGAGATTTTCAGACCAAGGTAAGGTGGTACTTCTGGGAACATTTCCAAAGTCCGGTAGTTTAGCTGCCACTTAATCTGACCCAAAGTACAGCTGGCCCTACCCCTACACCAGGCTCTCAAGATTCAGAAAAGGGGGGTGGGTGGGTAGGCATTTCTCCCCTCTCTTTAAAAGCAGCAGCCTAGAATTTGGGCCTCTATTTAAGCTTAGAAACCTGAATCCTAGGACAGAATATGACCTCAGGAGACCCTAGAGAATCTGAAAAACAGATCAGCAACTCCTACATAATCAGGAGTTGGCAGAGAGCATTGGATAAGTTTAGAAAGATGATTAGTTCGTGCTTGACTTAAATGTTCTAATTTTCATTATACAGTTGACATATTTTTAAGTTTGAGATTACCCATGCCAAAATCTTTTTTTTTTTCTTAGTCTGGAATTTAATATATTACATTGTCTAAAACATGCAATTCTTTACTATCCAATTCTGGAATGAACTACGGAGGAAAAAAGATCTATGGGATCTTGAGCCCAAGAGATCTAAGTAAGCTATGGATTTAAGACTTCCATGAACAAAATGTTTGAAGGTGATGTTTTTTCTCCAAGGTACTTCCATTCCTGTGACTCCAGAAACCAAGAGAGATGTTGAGTTTGACATGCAGAGGACGAGCAATAAATAACAGAATTTGATTCTTTAAATCTGATTGAAAAGAAAAAGATGAAAGAGAAACACAAAATTGTACAGGCACATGGATAGAAGATTTCAAGAGTTAGAAAGTAATAACCAAAACAAACACCTGTTATACTAATTGGAACTTAAATGAGTTGGAAAGACTCGAACATGTTATTTTTGGCTTTTTCCTACCTCCCTACCTTCTCCCAGTCATGACAAGGCAGCCACGGAATAACTTTTTTTTTTTTTAAAGATTATTTATTTATTTATTTGACAGAGAGAGTGAGCACAGGCAGACAGAGTGGCAGGCAGAGGCAGAGGGAGAAGCAGGCTCCCTGCTGAGCAAGGAGCCCGATGTGGGACTTGATCCCAGGAGGCTGGGATCATGACCTGAGCCGAAGGCAACCGCTAACCAACTGAGCCACCCAGGCGTCCCTGGAATAACTTGATAAAGTAAATAAGTTTTGCATCACTGGCATATAACACATTTTTGGTTAATGGGTAACTGGCTAGGTAATAAAATCAGAATACTGACATTTTTTTAAAAAGTCAAATGTTTTTGGAAAGTAACCTGAGGGTATCTTTCATGATTCCACTTGTACACTTTAAACTTCACCTGTTCCTCATGTGACTCCAATGCGATGGCATCACGTGGTTGCAACATGGAGTCAGTCGCTCAGACTACAGAGCTTGGAATCAGAGTTCAGGAGACAAAGCTCATTTCAAACGTCTGGCATTTTGAATGTCAGAACAATTAGAGACTAAATGGGAGGAAATTTGAGACCAAACAAAAACAAAAACAAAAAAGGAAGGTGAGGTCACAAATACAGAATACCAAATTTTATTTCTTGTACTTATTTGTCTTTTTGCCTCTTTTGGTCTTCCTCCCTTGACTCTTCTGTTTCTTGTATACCCACATATGTAAATATACTTATAAGCATACATATGCATGCACATTCCTGTATTTATTTTCTTCCTTTATTAAAATTGTAAAACCAGTGCTGCTTATGTGGGAAGAGCATGAAACAGATAAAGTAACAAAATCACATTTAATTGCAGAAAGACTGTAGTCTGGGGGCATTTATTAGTTGGAGAACAGAAATAAGTAGGGAGAAATGTATGGTTAGTAATGAGGGAAAGTCTTCCAGGCCACACTCAGTCAAGATGTTTTTTTCCCCTTCTTAAATCCAGGTAGCCTATAAAACCGCTCTCACTGAAGCCACACAAGACACTTTAACTAAGGGGGGAAGGACACAGACATTTATAAGTATTTCCAATGAACTGGTTAACAGAATATATAGCATTGGAGAGGCTTCTTGTGTCTAAACTTGTGTGCATTTGCTTGGATCCATAAATGTGAAAACAGAAGAATAAATAACCAGGGTGATCGTAAAACAGCTAACTATGCCTGTGAAGCCAAGCAGAGAGTCTGAGCTTTAACACCTGCAAATGGAAAAATCAAAAGCCTGTAACTCTATGTACACTCTCATTCTAAGCAGTGGCCAGTTTGATGGTGAACCAGCATAGAACAGAATGTGATATGGAAATAGATGAAGCCCAAGTAGAAAAATGAAAACACGAG
>PISX010028491.1:0-21460 GCA_004024625.1 Mellivora capensis | reverse complement strand
AAGGAAGGACTTACAGAGCTTGGCCAACTGATGGGCATAGGGGACAAACTGAAAAGAGAGCCAGGACAGCTGCAAGGACTGAAGACTAGGGGCCACTCAAAAAGTGATGTTGCTGAAATGGAGACTTTGCAAAAGGAGCTAATGTTTATTTTTGTTTTTGTTTTAAAGATTTATTTATTTATCTTAGAGAGAGAGAGAGCAAGAGCAGGAGAGGTAGAAGAAGAGGAAGAAAGCCTCTCAAGTAGATGCTGCACCAAGCATGGAGCTCCATGAGGGGTTTGAGCTCCTGACCCTGAGATCATGACTTGAGCCAAAACCAAGAGTCTGGCGCTTAACCGACTGAGCCACCCAGGCACCACTGTTTGGGCTTGTTTTAGATTTCCTTTAGGAAACGTGAAATTGGGGCTAGAATCAGTTAGAGCATTTGGTTTGTGGATGTGGCTTTGGACGCCACCAGGGCTAACAGGCTTGTGCAAACTTTATGTGTGTGTATACTAGGTGAGGAAGAAAAGGATGGGAACACTGCAATTGTACTACTGGGTATTTACCCCAAAGATACATATGTGGTGAAAAGAAGGGCTATCTATACCCCAATGTTTACAGCAGCAATGGCCACGGTCGCCAAACTGTGGAAAGAACCAAGATGGCCTTCCACGGACGAATGGATAAGGAAGATGGGGTCCATATACACTACGGAGTATTATGCCTCCATCAGAAAGGATGAATACCCAACTTTTGTAGCAACATGGACGGGACTGGAAGAGATGATGCTGACTGAAATAAGTCAAGCAGAGAGAGTCAATTATCATATGGTTTCACTTATTTGTGGAGCATAACAAATAACACGGAGGACATGGGGAGATGGAGAGGAGAAGGGAGTTGAGGGAATTTGGAGGGGGAGATGAACCATGAGAGACTATGGACTCTGAAAAACAAGCTGAGGGTTTTGAAGGGGCGGGGGGATGGGAGGTTGGGGGAGCCAGGTGGTGGGTATAATGGAGGGCACGCATTGCATGGAGCACTTAGTGTGGTGCAAAAACAATGATTTCTGTTACGCTGAAAAGAAATTAAAAAAAAATAAGAAAAATACATAACAACAACAAAAAAAGAATATTAAGATGTTCTTGAGGGGATATGTCAGATTTCAGTATATCCTGACTTGTGTTGCAAGTTGTTTATTGCTTGTGATATAGTAAATCCTCATAAATTGGTTATTTCTTTTTTGTTTATTACGGGGAAAAAAAAGGATGGGAACATTATTGCATGAGAACATTAGGGTAAGAATCTTAGAATTTTTTGATGATTTTATCAGACTCACTCTACCTATAGATAAGGAATTGATGCCTGGAAGTTTTAAGTGGAAAAGAAAAACTATCAGTAAGAGGCAACAAAAAAAAAAAAAGGGAAGTGTGACAAAAATAGAGAGTTTTAAATGTTACAGAACCAAAGGGAAAGCAACTCAGGGACATCAAAAAGAGACTTGAAAGAAACAGTAAGAGCTCAACCCCATAGGTTCAAGGTGTGGTGCTAGACATTTTTTGCATTTAATTTTCACAGCACCCCTGCGGTATGAAATTAACTCACCATATTTGACAGCAGGTAAAAATTTTTACACCCATCCATTTGACAGTGGGTGAAATTGAGCCTAAGAGAGCCTAAGAGAGTTAAGTATCCTGCTCAAGATTATGTATAGTATATAGTAGAGTATGTATGTATAGTATATATGTATATATAATATATATTGCATATAGTATATAAGTTGTACAGCTGGGATTTGACTTCATTTGCCTGACTCCAAAGCCTTGCTCCATCATAGGTAATTTTTAGATTAAGGAAGTATACAGGACAGATACCTGGAGGGGCACAGATTAGTTTAGGAGATGTTTCTAGAATTCCTTAAAATTGATCCTGATGGGATGATCCTTACTTACATGTCTGGCCTGGCCAGGAATATTTTTCCACTGGTTGAAAATTCTCAAGGTACAAACTCTAAATGCAGAGCATCAAGTTGCAGGTACCCAGTGGAGTCACAGATGGCTGCTTAGGCTAGTTGGAGAGGAAGGTTGCATTCATGATCCATCTTCTTGGTCTAGTTCCCTGAAAAGTTCACTTTCTCACATCTTTCCAAACAGTCTGGTTTCTCTTCTTGGATCTCCACTTCAGACCTGGGGCATTCCATCTTCTATCTCTGGAATGTTTGAAGAGTCATGTCCCATCCATCTGAAGTCTTCAGATTATCCAGAAGCCTTCGCTGACAAAAGTCCTCCTGGGCTGACATTTCTCTTGATTCTTATCTCCTAGTTCTGAAACTACTCTTTGGTTCATTTCCCTACCTGCGTAGTAGCTTATCTTATCAGCAGCTTATCTTATCATAGAAGCTTATCACTTTCTTACCTATTTTGCACGTGTAAGAATCCAACTCAGATCTCAATTCTAATGCCAAAAAAAAAAGCGTGTGCGAAATTTGGTCACAAACGAGACCAGGTCTGTTTTCACAAAGTAATCAGAGCCAGGAAAAGACAGCATAGTCAGAGAGATCATAGGTTTGCAAGTGAGAGTTCATAGTAGCTATGAAATGAACAGTATAGAAACACCAGAAGCAGATATAAATCCTTGCTTTGAAAATCTTGGCTGAAGGGAAAGAATAGGGTTTAGTAGTTGTCAGGCTGTTAAAAATTGTCTTTTTGTTGTTGTTGCTGTTACTGCTTTTAAGGAGAGGCTGCTGCAGTGTGTCTGATGGAATTGGGAGAGCATAACGATTAAGAGCTAGAATTCTAGAGTCAGGAAATTATGGGCTGGAATCCCAGGCTCTGCTTCTCAATAGCTGGGTGTTGGATGCAAATTTCCTAACCATCATAATCCTTGCTACTCAAAGTGCGGTCTATGGGCCAGCATCACCTGGAATTTGTTAGAAATCCAGACTCTTGGTTCTTTCCCCAGGCCTATGTATCTTGAAAATATCTCTAGATGATCCATATGTACATTATAATTTAAGAAACTGTGCTCTAGGCCACAGTTCCCTTATCTATAAAATAGGAATAATAATGGTAATATAGTAGCAGTAAGGATGAAATGGCATGATATATATTAGGCACATAGCAAGTACTCAAGAAATGTTCAATTGTTATTGTCATTATGATTGAGGTTGAAAACACTGAAGAGAAGAGAAGAGGTTTGGCAAAACTCTCCCTAGCAGGAGAGTTGGGATAAGTCCAGGGTGTAGCTGGAGGGGTTGGCTTTCCATAGAACAGGACGGGCTTTTTCTGCAGTGGCAACAGGAAAGGATGGTTCTTTCCTTGACCATTCCAACTTCCAGCAGAGGGACAATTTCTGAGTCCCCTCTCCAATTCCTCAGTATCTTCGGTCTTTGTGGTTCTCTCTGGAGAATTAAAGTTCTAAAAATTATGATGGCTGTACTTATGCCCTGTAGAAAGTGAATAGTCTCACTGAAGACATTTTAGTGAATTCAATAGTTGGACTTTAGTATTAAAGGGTAGAGGCACTGGTTTTTGACCTGATACCTAAGTATTCATTTGGATTTTGCTTGAATTGGCGGCAACTCTTAAACACATGGTTCTGTGAGGGAATAGACAGAAAAGATAATGTTATTTTTGTTGTTTCCATGACAACGGACATGCTTCATGGAATATATCCATCATGCATAGTCTTGAACCATCTGGTTTCTAAGTCCTTGGTGAAAACCCTCTAGGAATGAAGTGTAGGTAAACTTTAATCAGTTTTATAATTACTGTAGTCCTTGCAGAAATTATTTAACTTGATTTTGCAGCTGCTTCAACATAAGGCCCAGAGGTCTTATTAGGGTTTTTATTGCCACTTTTAAGGAGCAGTTTAAGAATCATTATTGTACTTTAGCTGCAGATGCCACTGTTTCTGTTTTAGGTCCTGAGACTAGGTCATAGTGACATCACACAAAGACGGAGAAAGGTCAAAGTTATTTTTTCCAACTGGCTCTGTCAAATATAAAAATTAACCATACTTTGAGCTGAGTTTTATGTATTGGTAATGTATGTTTATGTTAGAGTTTCTGTCAAAACAGGGATTAAAGATAAATGTAGCTAATTAAAAGAACATTTGCTTAGAGCTCCTGGTAATAGATACCTCTTTGTGAGGTCTTGAGGTATGGCTTTCTTTAAGAACTGATGCAATTTGTGTGACTGAATCTGAAGAGGAGAGGAGACATTTGATTTTCTGAAAATAAAACACAAGTCCGAGAGCTATCCAGTGCAAGCTCTAAGGAAATAACCCAAGAAATGGTTAGGTAAATTTTGCTTATGTGGTGAGCTATGTAAAATGTACACATCTAACCCACTTCCGACCTTTCACTCCACCAAATACTGCTTCTCAGAAGAGCCTTTGAAGCAAATATACTCTGGCAGGAATTGATAACCTGTGAATGGTACTGGATGAGTCAACATATTTCAAACTGAGCCCTAGATGATTAAAAAATAAAATAAAAACCTTCAGAGTCCAAGTAGGCAGTTTTTACCTTTCTTCTTCTTTTTTCTACTAAGCAGTTGGACTCTCACTGCTAATGATTGTGTTCCTGTCATCTGTGTTTTCTTGTTTTTCTATAGTGGGGGGGAGGGGGATGTGGGGGCCAGAGGGTAGTTTTTCTTACTTCCCATCAACTACCAAAGCCAACTGGATTTATGGTCCAAAAGCTGTAGGTCAATTCCTAGGGATTAGAAGGCATCTTATAAAAGAGGTACCATTATTGTCTCCGTGTGTGTGTGTGTGTGTGTGTGTGTGTGTAGCTTTAAGTAATTTTATACCACATATGGATTCATGTTACCAGCGTCTTCATTTTTTTTAAAGATTTTATTTATTTATTTGAGAGAGAGAGAGAGAGAGAGCGCATGCGTGCACATGAGCAGGGGGAGGGGCAGAGGGAGAGGAAGAAGCAGAACTCCTAGCTGAGCAGGGAGACAGATGTGGGACTAGATCCCAGGACCCTGAGATCATGACCTGAGCTAAAGGCAGTTGCTTAATGGACTGAATCACTGAGCCCCTCAGTGCCTTCATTTCTGAGAGACATTTTTTGATGCGTATAAAATTACACATTGACAGTTTCTTTAGCTCTTTGAAGATGCTTGTTGTCTTGTGCTTGCATGGATTCTGATAAGCCTACTGTAATTTTTTTCTTCTGTATGTAATAATGTCTCTTTTTTTCCTTCTGGCTCTGGAATGGCTTATTTTATGTGTCAGCTTGATTGGACCACTGGGTCCCCAGATATTTGATCTAACCTTATTCTGGGTATTTCTGTGAGGTGTTTTGGGATAAGATTAACATTTACATTGATTAGCTGGGTAAATTGTTCTCCCTAATGTAGGTGGGCCTTCTCCAATTAGTTGAGGGCTTAAAGAGAACAAAAAGGCAGTTTTGTTTGTTTTGTTTTGTTTTGTATTGTTTTGTGAGAGAGAGTTCTTGCTGCCTGATGGCCTTTGAGCTGGGACATTGGCTTTTTTCCCCCTGACTTCAAGCTTGAACTGAAACATCTCAAACCTGCCAGCCTTCAGAAAGGAACTCTACATCCATTCTCCTCGTTTTTAGACCTTCAGACTCAGATTGGAAATGAACCAGGACTTTCCTGGATCTGCAGCTTGCTGGTCCACCCTACAGATCCTGGGACTTGTCTTCCTCCATTATCACATGGGCCAATTTCTTATAATAATATAATATAATATATATATAATAATAATCCCTTCCTTCCCCTTCTTCCTTGCTCTCTTAAAACAAGTGATAGCATCATTTATCCCAAGAAACCTATTGCATCGTATAAATTATATATATCATGATGTAATACAGAAGAACAGTTTCATCTGTCAATGAAGAGATTTAAATGTTGGGTATAGATAGGATGCAGTAAAATTTCCAAATAAACCACGTTAGTTGCAAAAGATTTTGACATTTGAAGACATTTTATATTTAACGGAGTTAGGGACTATCAGAGTGACCTTCTAGTCACCAGAGTGATTCTGGAGCTCATTTCTAACTTCTAATTTTACACTGATATAAGGTGCTATTCCATGGATTTAAATATTTATTAGCTCCAAAACTTTTGGCAGGAAAACACACATACCACAAAGAATTATATAAAGTAAAAACCTGTACTTGTTTTAATAAAAGATTAAGAATTGCCAATTTCCGGTTGTGAAATATAAGTTTTTACCATCAGATTACCAGGAGAGGTTTATATTAGGGAACTTAATAGTGAGTATGGTAATTCTACCACCAGAGGGCTCCAGATTTTTTCTTGAATACAGTCAGAAAAGAGATTAGTCTTGGTATTTAAGAAAAATTTCTCATCTGGTATGTCCAAGCCAAATACCACAGCTTAAAGGCAAAAACATGGGTTTCCATTCAACTACCCTACATTAAAAAAATACATATATACATATATTATATATTTGCATATATGCAAATGTAAAAGACCCAGGCGCTTGTCAAGGCAGTACTCTGTGCATGGCAGCAGGCTGAGAAAGGCACTCCCATGTAGGGAAACCATAGTCTAAAAGGATAGAGAAAATAACATTCTGTTATAGTCTCTAGGGTATTCATGTAGCCATTGATGCTTACTCTGCAGATTTTGATGCTGGAACTTTGTTGATCTGATCATAAAGTGTCAACAAAAGGTGGTAAGACAACAGCTATACTCATATTCCTTCTTCAAATAGTTCTTTAGCAGTTTGTTAACTAAAACTGTTGAGGAGTTGGCATTATTCAATCATTCCACCAAGATTGACAATTAAACTTCTTCATATGCCTGCAATGACAATTACATTGCAACTGTTACATAACAGTAATTGTGAGTCACCTTAATTATGGGCACATTAAAATGTGAAAACATGTACCTCTTGAAAGGGATAAAATATGCTAGTATTATAATGTAGTTTACTCTAGAGAAGATCTGGGATTAAATAATTTTTAATTATTTAATCTTATCCAAAAGGCTTAAGAGCCTGAAGAAAAGAGGATGTCCTTACCTATAAAGGGATTGTATACATGGAATTCTCTTTCTGAATAAGCTAAGGAAATAGTCATAGAGAGAATCTGGTTTCTTTCTTCTCTGTATTCATTTTTATTGAAACTGTGATTTTGTTAAAAAGACAGTAAAAAATGTTTCACTATAATTTGAGTCAAGGAAAAGGGCAAAGCCTTTGAAACAACTTGAACTGAATCAAAATCCTGCCTTTAATGAAATTTCAGATTGGAAGTTGGCTTTAAACTATGGAGTTAATCTATTTTTGTCTTCAGGTAGTAATACTTTTTAAAATTACCAGACAGTCCAAAACTTGTGTAGGGTTCATCTTTATCTTTCCCTCTATCTTGTACTTGGTAAGGAAAAAACCTTATACAAATTAGATCATAGCAGAGGAAACAAAAGTTAAGAGAAATGAGAATTTTTACCCTCATCAATCACTTCTGAACATAAGGAAGTACTGTTTTGCACCTTTCCCAAGTGCCTTGTCTTGTTATCTGTTGTAACCTGAAAACATATGACTTTAGGGAGAACTTGGTAGTTGATAAGAGAAATGAGGAGGACGCAGTGCCCAGGAGTTCTGACTTCTGGCCACATTGGTAACTGTCATCAGACCATAAATTTATATAGTTGGAAGGAATTGTAGAGATCCTTTAGGCTTGGTGATACAAATACAGAGGACTGAAGAGGCCAGAGAGGTAATACAAATAAATGGAGAAGGCCAATTTCATGATCTTACCTATTTTTCTTGAAATAAGTGGTCCTCTCAGGATGTATATCTTTTCCCTTTTGTTGACAGTATCATGAGTAGGGAGAGCTATTTCTCTGACAAAAATAGTAGTGCAAGTGAAAAGGTATATAGCAGAGGTCAATAAAATATAGCCCAGTGGCCAAATTCAGCCTGCTCCCTGTTTTTGTAAGTCAGTTTGTTTTTCTTTTTGAGAATGCAACAATATTTATTTGCTTATGTGTTGTCTATGACTGCTTTCATGATATGATGACCAAGTTGTATACTTGCGACAGAGACCGTATGGCCCTCAAAGCCTGAAGTATTTACTATATGGCCATTTATTGAAGGAGTTTACCAACTTGAGATAAATGACAGCTTGCCAAGCCTCAGTGATGGGGAGATAGAAAATGTTGGGGAAAGTGGCAGACTGGAGTGTGAGCTCTGTTTTAGCAGATTGTTGTCTTGTGTGAATTGGCTCAGTGTTGCCAGACCTCATTTTATGAGAAGCTCAAAATTTGAATTTTATATGAAATCTTTTTATCTTTAAAGACTGGTTCAAGATTTTATTTAAATGTTACAGGCCAAAACTTCAGAATCCTCATTTGAATTCAGGCTAGAGTTGGCTGTTGGACTTTATAACTTAAGATCTTTTTTTCCCCTTAATTTTGGTTATTCTACTTTTTTCTTTCCAGAAGTTGAACTGAGTTGTTGTTTTTTCTTAAAAACAAATCTGCTATTTTACTTTTTATAGTTTCCTTATTCCTTGCATGTATTTTCAAACTTACCTTTTGAGTATGGTTGTCCTATAGTTTGCACCTGATAAGTAAATCTAGTATTTGAAATTTTTGTGGATCTTCTTTATGTTATTTCTGCTGCTTATCAGATTTCTGGTACCCTCTTTTCCTAAATGCTTGGTCATCTCTGATTATAATATGTTCATCATACCTGAAAAATATATTTGTAGGAGTAACTGAAGGCCTAGGACGAGGGCATTTTCTTCCTTAGAGGATTTTATTTGCTTCTCACAGGCATATGAACATACTAAAGTCCCAGACCAACTTCATCTAAGTTTAAGACTTCAGATTTCCTAACCATAGAAAGTGGATTCCAAGAACATGAGAGAGTAGTTTGTTTACTGTGGAGAGATTCTTCCACTAATGTCTCACACGCATTTTTTAAAAGATTTTATTTATTTGTCGGAGAAAGAGAGAGAGAGCAATGGCAGGGAGAGTGGCAGACAGAAGGAGAGGTAGGGTCCTCCCGAGCAAGAAGCCTGATGCACAACTCGATCCCAGGATCCTGGGATCATGACCTGAGCCAAAGGCAGACACTTAACTGACTGAGCCACCCAGGCATCCCTCATGTCTCACATTAAACTTAAATTTGTATCTGCCATGGAGGTCAGCAAAATAAAAATAGAAATTTTTTTGAATTGGTAAATTTCCTTAAGGCAAAAGCGACTCCTCTCCTGCTTATTGTGCTGTTTTTGTTTTTTGTTTTTTTGTTTTTCCCTCAGTTTTATCTTGATGTGTGATTTTCTTGTTAGGTCGTTGGTGGTTCTGTATTTTTATATATTTTATCCAGCATTTTTAGTTTTTAGTGGGATGGCTCTCTAAGTAGTAACTCACCATTATCAAAAACAGAAACCTGATCTATTTCAACCCTCTCATTTAGGAGATGAAGAAACTTTAGGACAATAATGTGAAGTAAATTATCCAAGATCATGCAAATATCATTTTGCAATACTTGGATTAACACTTAGTTCTCCTGACCCACAAATCAGAATTCTTTCTATCATCCATACTTCAATTTAGAATGTGAGCCAGTATTGGCAATATTTAATAAATATTGGCAAATACTTAACAATGGGTTTTTAAGAAAAAATCTTGATCATTATCTTCATCAATTTTTGTTGTATAAGTGCTCCCACCATGGCTAATTTGCAGCTACCAACTTGATAATACTGAGCATAGAGTTGAGAAGAGATGCACGAGATGCACACAATTGGCTCTCATGAGATGGTATAACATAACTAGCATACTACTGTACATAACTGAGAGATAATTAGTGTTTTTTAAAAAAATAACTCTATGTTTATAGCAGCAATGTCCACAATAGCCAAACTATGGAAAGAGCCTAGATGTCCATCAACAGATGAATGAATAAAGAAGATGTGGTGTGTGTGTGTGTGTATACCCCACACACACACACAATGGAATACTATGCAGCCATAAAAATCTTGCCATTTGCAATAACATGGGTAGAACTAGAGGGTATTCTGCTAACCGAAATTAGTCAGTGAGAGAAAGACAATTATCATACGATCTCTCTGATATGAGGAATTTGAGAAACAAGACAGAAGATCATAGGGGAAGGGAGGGAAAAATGAAATAAGATGAAACCAGAGAGGGAGAGGAACTGTAAGAGACTCTTAATCTCAGGAAACAAACTGAGGGTTACTTGAGGGGAGGGGGGGTAGAAGAGATAGGGTAGCTGGGTGATGGATGCTGGGGAGGGTATATGCTATGGTGAATGCTGTGAATTGTGTAAGACTGATGAATCATAGAACTGTACCCCTGAAACAAAAAATATAAAAATATAAAAAAGTAACTATATGCCAAGTACTCTACTTATACCATCTGGTTTAAATTTTATGACAGTATTGCAAGATTTTTGTTATCGTAATCATAATTTTGTGGATAAGAAACTTGAGAAGATATGGCCCATACATACAATGGAATATTATGGCTCCATCAGAAAGAATGAATACCCAACTTTTGTATCAACATGGATGGTACTGGAGGAGATTATGCTGAGTGAAATAAGTCAAGCAAAGAGAGTCAGTTATCCTATGGTTTCACTTACTTGTAGAGCATAAGGAATAACATGGAGGACATTGGAAATTGGAGAGGAGAATTGAGTTGGGGGAAATTGGAGGGGGAGATGAACCATGAGAGACTGTGGACTCTGAGAAACAAACTGAGGGTTTCGGAGGGGAAGAGTGTTGGGGGTTGGGTGAGCCTGGTGGTGGGTATTAAGGGGGGCATGTATTGATTGCATGGAGCATTGGGTGTGGTGTATAAACAGTGACTCTTGGAACACTGAAAAAAATTTAAATTAAATTGAAAAAAGAAAAAAAAAAGAAACTTGACATTCAGAAGCTGCTCATTCAAAGTCACATTGCCAGAAATGGAAGAACCAATATTTGAAACCAGGTCTGTGAGATTGTCAAAGCTAGTGTTTTTCCTGATACTCTAACATTATTTCATGAGTAAGATGGTAGACCTAATATCTCCTCATAAAGTGGAATAATTGGTGGCTTAGTGGAGACTTTCTTTTCTTCTTTCCAATACTTACCTGGTCCTGGTTTCTTGAGAGTATCTTTGCATCCATTTCTCCATCCTTCCCTTTTTCTTTCCATCTATCCATCCATAAAATGTGCCATTGTATCAGGTTCTGGGATACAGAAATTAATCTGAGAAGCTAGAAGTCTTTGCTCTAAAGAAGAACCATGTCTAACATCCAAAGAATGTCAAGAATGTTGATACTTCTTCCCCCAGAGGAATAAAAAAATGACATCGTATTACAAAATCCATGGAGTTTTTTGAAGCTGAGAAATCAAAGTGGCCTAGGAAGGAAGCTGGTTGTTCTTTTCTCCTGTTTTCATAAATTCTCTACTTTGCAAGAGGTTCCTACACTGAGAGACAAGGAGCATATTTTAAAGTGACAGGTAGACAAACTATCCTTCTCTTTCAGACCTCCTCCTTCCAGCTGGAGGATGCCCCCTTTGACCTAGTTGGAGACCCATTTAACACATCCATTTAAAAGGATAGGGACAAATTTTTCTTTGCCCTTTTGCCAGCTGCAAATTCTTAGTCTGGTTCTCTACTTTCAGTAATGATTTAATATAAATATTTTAAAAATAATAATCATGATCTCCTTCTGTCTTCCCCTTCACAGCTGTGGCTTCCTACCTTAAGTTGCATCTGAACTGTGATTAATGGATATATTTAAAGAAACAGTCATTTCTCCTTTTTTTTTTCATTCCTCATACCTTTATTTTCCCACCCTAGCAATTCCTCTCCTATACATATTACCCATACATATTTTAATTCTAGACTTTCAGAAGCATTTTTAAAAAATACTGGATCTTAAAAAATTATGCTCTCTTCATGCTACACTGTGCCCTTTTACTACAATTCCATCTTGAGATCGGGAAGGTTTTTTTTTTTTTTAGATTTTATTTATTTATTTGAGATAATGAGACAGAACATGAGTGGGGGGTGGGGGCAGAGGGAAAGGAAGAAGCAAATTCCCCACTGAGCAGGAAGCCTGAGGCAGGGCTCAATCTCAGGACCCCGAGATCATGACCTGAGCTGAAGGCAGATGCTTAACTGACTGAGCCACCCAGGAGCCTCTAGGAATGTGCTTTAAATAGATATGTTCATATGTCTCAAGTGAGTAACAAAGTCCTACTGACAAATTTTCCATCTTCCTTCTGGTCACTGAAATGGAACAGGGTGTGATCTATACTTCAGGGTGTCTGAGAATTTTAGGTGCGTGAAATTGTATTCTCTGTTAATGGAACATTCTCCTTTTTGTGTTTTCTAGGGCCATATTTCTTTTAATTGAGGTGTAAATTCATATAACATAAAATTAACCATATTAAGGCATACAATTCAGTTTCACTTGGTACATTCACAATGTTGTGAAACCATCACCTTTATCTAGTTCCAAAATATTTTCATCACTCCCAGAGGAGACCCCCGTGCCCATTAAGCAGTCATTTCTCATTTCCCCATTACTTCAGCCTCTGGCAACTATTAATGTGCTTTCTGTCTCTACAGAAGGGCCATAATTTTTAGATAGAAGTGTCAACAATGCTACTTATTTGAACAAACTCCTGAATGTGGTTTGCTCCAGAGCTGAGTGATGAAGGTCTCAAAGCCACAACTATCTGGCAACAGGCTGGCACTAGCACATTGTGCTCTTAGAGAATATCTTGGTGACTAATTCAATGCATGATGGATTGGACCTGGATGTGATATGGTCCAGCTTCCTTGAAACTCAGATTTAACATCTGACAATTTGAACCTTGTGAGAAAGAAAATTTCTGAATCCCTCCCAGGAATGGTTGAAGACCTAAAAACAGCCATCAAGGGTAGTTTAAATGAAGTCAACCAGAATGGAAGAAGACATCAAAATAACATTGGGAAAACATAAAAACTGGATGAAGAATGGGGGAAGGGTATGCAAACTGAAGTCTCTAAGTCCTAAAGCACAGAGATCTTATAATATCTGTGTACAAGATCAAAACAAAATGGGGAAGAAGTCTTTAGTTTCACTCCTCTTCTCTAGACTTAGTCATGACACTTGTGCCTCTCTCCTATTCATCTAAATCTAGAAGTGCATGAACTGTGGTAAGGACTGGCCTATGTTTTCCTTCCATTATAGTATTTCCCTTCTACCTGCCCCCCCATCACCTCCCCACCATGTATTCCTCAGGTCATTAGTTCTAGAGGGCTTTAATAGGAGTTATATAAAAATGGTTACGTGATTTGTTCTCATTCATTTTCTTAGTCATTCATTTAACATGTGTTTACTGAATTTCTCTGATATACTTAGCATTGCTCTAGGTTCTGGGGATAAAAGTGTGAAGAAAACAGACAAACTAGGTTTGTTCGTTAAAACAGTATTGCTTACTACAGGCCTCCCCAGGATGTTAACTGATTAAGACAATGTGAATTGTGAAGCTTCTAGATGAATTTCAAAGAACTTTCTAAATGGATTTGGCCACATGGAACTTGTATTCTTTAGAGACACTTTGGAAAATGAATAATTATTAAAGGGAAAAGAGTCTCCTTTTCTGGATTTTTCCCCTGCCGCTATAACTTGATTCCCTTAGTAGATCTGCCTTGTTTTTCTCTGTTCATAGAGAACATTGTTTTTTCCCTTCAGAGCACTTAACTACAGTGTGAATGTAAGTGTTTTTTGCGGGGGGGAGGATTTTTATGCCTATCTCTACTGCTTTATTGATAGACACAGTACCTGGCCCCTAATAGGCGCCCAGTGAATAATTTGAATTTGTTGAATGGATAACTGAAATAATAACTTTACTTATCTATCACTTCCATAAATTTTACCCAACAGTTGAGATCCCCTTTCTCCCAATTTTTTCATTTCTTTCAGATACAAGGGCCTCATAGAATGATACTGGGCAGGTTGACTACCACAGGTTAGGGCTGCATATAAGAGCACGTTTTTACTCTGTTTGATAGCCAGGTCCATACTGTGAGCCACTATGCTCTAACATTTGTACCAATAATATGTTTACACTCTTGGAGGTGTAATGTTCTTATATTCTTAGAGCAAAACCAACTTTCATGGGACTGCAACATTAACAAAGAAAAACAAAAGCATCTTTGAGTGTTCCAATGACCAGATATTTCACAAAATACTCCTGCTCTTAAGCCGAGAGAACATTTTTTCATGATTTTTCTGAGATATATGAAGGAATGAATTCCAGTAGTCTCACTCCCACCTCCCACACTCATTAACCATTAGATTGTACTCCCTCAGGTCATTTGTAGTCAGTATTCCTAAAAGGAGGTGGAGGACACATGACAGCATGACAACATTTGGCAAGGAGAATGGATTTCATGGAAATAAGGTGACTGACTGAGAAGGACACAGTAGAGTGGAAGATTATTTGAATGGTGGCTTCAATTTTAAGGCTGATGGAGCTGAGTCTCATTGAGGTGCTGCCTGGATCATGGACACACAGTTAGCTAATTATTTAACTATGGATAAACCAGAGCTTTTCAAACTTGACTGCACATACAAATCAATCTAGAAGGACCCAAGATTCTGCATTTCTAACAAGCTTCTAAGTGAGGCTGGTGCTTTAAGTAGGAAGGTAGTGGTGTACTCTTAATCTTCAGGTAAGAAATACTGGTAATCTTTTATGGACATTTTGTATAAATGGGTAAATCTGTCTGCACTCCTTTCTGAATAGAATCTTGATTGAAGTAAAGAAGAGAGAATATAAGATCATTTTATCTCAGGAGAGGGATCTCAGGAAAAGCTTCAGTGTAGCCACACAGCAGCTTGAGACCACTGAATTTTCTGAGGATGGCTTTATAGAAGGAAGCCAGACACCAGAAGAGATACCCAGAGGGCCCTGTAGAAGTGAAATGAAACAAATAAAATAAAAAGTCTCCTCCCCAAACTAGATCCAGTCTGGATTATGACTGAGGATACACATTAAGGTACAGTTGTAACCAGGATAGTATCTTGTGACATGCTAAATGTATGTAATGTACTTAGTACATTGCCTAGTGTCTTTGCTTAGAGCTGCCATAAAAAATATCACAGACTGGAGACTTAAATAACAGAAATTTGTTTTTCAATGTCTGGAGGCTGAGTGGTCTAATATCAAGGTGCTGGCAAGGTAGGTCTCATGCTGGGGCCTTTTCTTTTGGCTTGGAGGCAGCCACCAGTTTGTTGTATGCTCACATGTCCTCTTCTTTATGTGTGTGTGTGTGTGTGTGTAGAAGAAGAGAGATCTCTTGCTGTCTCTGTTCCTCTTCTTAAAGTTCACCAGTCCTTACAGCTTAGGGCCTGACCCTTATTATGGCATTTAACTTTAATTACCTCTTTAAAGTCCCTGTCTCTGTATATAGTCAGAGTAAATGTTAGGGTTTCCAACTGAAATTGGAGGCAACACAATTTAGTCTACGAAACCCAGTATGCAGTAGGAAATCAATAAATTTCAGGGAGACAAATATCCTTAAAGGCAAGGACTGTGCCTCATGCATCTTCACATTACCACATAGTGGCACATAGTAGGTATTTAATGAATATTTGACAGATAAATGAATAGCTCCCTGGGAAGGTTGGTGGGCCCAAAACAGAGATAGGACATTGTGTAGTTTGAATGCTCAATACCAGTACCTACAAAACTGAGAGCAACCTTTACGGAGCACAATGTGTAATGATTTCTGGCTGGTCACACTTGCAGTTAGTAGTAAACACCCTGTCCACCAAGGTCATCTTTAGTAGGAACAGCAATAGATAATCATCTCCTAGAGTGGATTGCCTCCCATACTTTTACTGGTCATCTGTAATGTGTTCCTTTGGGTCCTTAGCAATGTATCATCTTTGAAAATGCTTTCAATAAGTGAAAATAAAAATCTGCATATTGGTTGGCTGGTTCTTGGTAGAAATTGAACCAGTGTAAAACATATTATTTTCTTTCCTTCCTCAGCCCCTGCATCATGCAGGATGCAATGACATAGTATTTCATTTACATGGAGAGAATACTCTTGAATACTATCTTTTGGTAAACATGCTCAAGAATCCTCCTGGGCCACACGAGCACCCAGGATTTAATTTTTTTATACCAGCTGAACCTGATCTCTGGAATAGCTCTGGAAAAATGCCTTCCTTTTCTTCCTCTTAGGAGACTGAGCACCATTTAACTATTGCCCCTTTGCTGATTCATCAGGAAAGGTTATAGACTCCTACACACCCACAAATACTTCTGCTGAGTTAAGGAATCTGAAGGAGGGGCTGTCTTGTCCACACCTTCTCCCTTTAGGAGAAGACCCAAAGTTTAGGAAAGGATTCTGATTCTTTGTGAGAGAAGGGAATAGGAATGGGGAGAATTCCATGTATTTTTTTCCCTCCTAACTACTAAAGGAGGCTCTTTTCCAAACTGTCTCTCCAGATTTATTTATTAGTATAACAGGCTTTTAGTTAATCAGAATAATTTGGGGGGCAAGGGAAGTAGAATTTTCAGATTTCATGTACCAAAACAGGAGAATTTCAGAAACTTGGAGGGAGTGTTGAGGATTAGAGCAAACAGAGTGTTGCCATAATTTTAGTTTGCCAAGACATGAAAACGTATACAATAACTAACATCTGCTACAATTAGCACTTCATAACAAAAAGGGCATTTTAATATAATAAAGTGGGCAGTTCTTTATAAGAAATAAGAGTTGGCAAACATACTATACAGGCACATGCATGCGTGTACATACACACACGCAGATGCCCACTCATGAACATCATCCTTATTTTTCATTTTTTTGGTGAGCTTGTTAGGATTTAATATTGGACAGCACTGGTCTGGGCTATGTAATTTCTAAGGTTGCTTGAAATCTAAGAATCTACAATTCACTGAGTAATCCTAATATCAGATCACCCTTCTAGTACCCCTCATGAATACATTGGGCAGGAGAGTCTTGACATACAGAACTAAAATTCACAGACATGACTAAGCATGGCACAAAGAAGTAAAAAATGGAAAACATGTAAGGAAATTGCATTGATCCACTGGTATACCTCATCCTGGGCCTAGGTCTTTATTTTTGCCAAGACACAAATTCATTTACTCAACAAAGCATGTAATTGACCATTTTCAAGGTCCAATGGATGTGCAATTTCATAAAAATTGCTTCAAGTTAAAAGCTTTTCTCAGGCCTGTTACATGGCCAGAACCAGAACAAGTTTCATCTAATGGAATTTCATGAGAAATTTATAAATATGATTATTATAACAATAGAAGTATAGAAATATACTTTTCTACATTCTACCTATAAAAGTAGAAATATACCTTTCCTACTTAAGGTATTTAAAAACTCATTGCATCTGATCTGGCTTCCCTTCAAACTCTTTCTAGATGCTTTTTCTTTACTTCATTCACAGAGATACATTACTACCTTTTTCCCAATGGCCCTAATCTGATATATATATACCGTCTGCAAAAGCATCATTGTTAACATTCTCTTCCTCAGCGAGATAGTCATGTTGACTAAACTCAGGCATTCTCCTGCTGCATTATCATCCATAGTTAGTAAATACTAGGAATCATATTGTGGTTCTCCCTGGAAGAACTCTTGAAATCTTCCTGCTCTGTTTGTGTCCTTGGCCATAACATTCTTGAGCTTATTGTCATAGCTATTTAGTGAAGTTTCTGGTAATGGACATTTCCTGTGCATGGAATGTGTGTTAAATGACCAGCTGGCTTGGGAGTACAAGAGCTCAAAATCTCATCTGAACCAACTTGTGAAGTTATTACCCGTTTGCATGGGAGATTTCGCTATGGAAGTTTTATAACTATTCCAATTCCATGTGGTCAGATTTTCCTGACCAGTCCAATCCTTTTAGAGATTGAATATTGCATAGAAGATGCTTAGTGAGAGGAAGGTACAAGGGGAAGACTCATGCCAGTTTTCCCTGGACTAGGATGTGTTGGCAGCTAATGTGATGAAAGGATGTGGAAAACGAAGGCCCAACATTGAATGATGATGTGGTGTAAACTCATAGCAATCAATGAAGTTGAGTTACATTCTTCTGATCAGTACAGTCACGGAGTCACTGACTTGAAAGAGATTCCCAAACAGCTCTATAGAAGGATCTTTGCAGAAGTTCTTAGAATGCACTGATAATTTTGAGCAATTGTGGGCCAAGAAGCTTTGTCAAAAAGAACCAGAGAATTTTGGTGTCTCCTTCCAACAGCATATCACCCCAAAAGCAATATGTGAAAAAGTAGGTATATGGGTTGGAATAAGGTAAAGAAAGGAATTTCAAGGTAAGACAGAAGAGTGAGGACTCAAGTTGATTAGAGAATTAAGTCAGGTTCTAAAAGTAAGAGTAGTTGGAGAAGTTAGGAGTTTTAAAGAATAGTTTCTAGTGTCTTAAAACAATAAAGGACCAAAGATCAGAGAATTACATTTTTGGTGATCAAAATAGGAAAAGATGTGCTTATTTAAAACTATAAAAGAAGAAAACTATGTCCTGTGTGTAAAAATAAAGATGAAATGAAAGACCATTGACAAAGCTTTATTTGATAGGAAAGGCAGTGGAAAGATGGCAGCATATGTGTTTAGCGTTTCAGAGTGTACAAGGCATTTATTCATATATTATCTTACTTGATTCACATTGTCATCCTAGGCAGCAAAAGCATAACTAAGATTTTTCTTCAGGAAAGGAACCTGAGATTTGGAGAAATGAAGTAACCTTTCTGAGGGTCATGAGGCTAGCAGGTGGTTGGCTAGTAATTTCATTTTCCTGAATTGAAGGCTCTTGTGCATTCCTCTCTGCCATACTGGAAATCTGGAACTTTATTTTTTTTGTTTCAGTTCTATTCTCTCTCATCTGAGTGGATGTGCAATATTCTACACCAGAGGTAGACAGATTTTTTCTGTAAAGAGCGGGATAGTAAATATATTAGGCTTTGTGAGTTGTTATGTTACCTGTTCTAAACGCTCAATATAATTTTATAGTCTAAGGTAGCCGTAGACAATATGTAAATGAATGGATGTGGCTGTGTTCCAGTAAGACTTTGTTTGCAAAAACACGTGGTAGGCTGGATTTGCATTGTGAGCCAGTTTGTTGACCCCTGTTCTTCACCATAAAATCCTATGAATCTTCTTGTTGTCCTTATGTAAGAACTCCTAAAACCTTCCCACTCTGTCTTTTATATATAACTTTCCCACCTAGACAATTTTGGGTTCTTTAGATCAAGGATCACATTTGGCTTACCAGGTACTCACAATTCTTAGTGGTGTCTAGTACACATAGGGTGTTTGAAAATTATTTATTGAATGAAGGTTTTCTATATTAGATGCACACATTTTCCCCTTCTCTTCTGCATCTGTTATTCCTGTCCAAACACTTTTTTCTTCATTTGGCATATTTTGTTTTGCAAAGATGGCTAGAACCATAACTCTGGTTCTACATTCTTTTCTTATAATGTAATGTTGACACTTTCCCATCAAGAGTAGGGAGCCTATGTTCCCTCCTCTTGCATGTGGATGGGCTTCTGACAACAACAGTAATGATGTTATGTAATTTCTGAGGCTAGGTCCTAAAAGGAAATATAGCTTTCATGTGCCTCTCTTGCAACCTTATAAGCTACCATTTAAATAGTCTGACCTGAAACGTCCATGCTGTGAAGAAGACTGGTTTAACTCACATGGAATGATCTCAGGGAGAGGACCTGAGACTACCTGGAGAAATAGAGATGTTTGGCCAGCCCCCACCTACTTTAATTTCTCTCACCCCCACCCCACTTATTCCAGCTCCATACCATGGCATGAGAGACCCAGAAGCCCAGGCAATCTCTTCCTGAATTCTTGACCCACAGAAACTGTGAGATATAATAAGATAATTGCTGTGTTAACCCACTGAATTGTTTGCAGCAATGTATAACTGGAGTACCTCTCTCCTCCCTTTCACTCTTCTTTTCTTAAGAAGGTGGTGTCCATAGCAGTTAAAGAGGATGACTTCAGGTTGTCTTTGTTTCAGTCTCAACTTTCATAGTTTCTAACTGTGGGGCATTTTGAAATTTGCTTAACCTCAGCATCTCTATTTCCCTATCTGTAAAATGGAGCTAATGAAGATAATATTTTTCATCTCAGAACATCATCCATGCTGACAGATGTGTATTGGTACCACAGTATACATTATATTTGCTTTGATCTAACACTGATGAAGTTGATCATTTTTCAAGTGTTTATTGGCTATTTGAATACCTTGTGAAGTAACTGAATCTCTTGTCCATTTTTATGTTGAGCTGTCTATTTTCTTACTGATGAGTAGGTACTCTTATATTCTAGATATGTGCCCTTTGTCAATTGCATGTGTCACGAATATGTTCTGTGGGTTGCCTTTTCAATTCTAAATATGTACCAAAATTGTTATTTTAATGTTGTAAAATTTATCAAGTTTTGTCTTTTTTTTAAGTTACTGTCCTTATGGTTAGAACTTTATCTTTTTAGAAATCCTTTTCTATATTGAATTTGTGAATAAATTCTGTTTATAGTCTAGATTAGTTGTTTTATCTTTCAAAATTAGGTATATAATCTACCTGAACATTCATTTTCATGTGTGGTATGAGATGAAGATTAATTTCATTTTTCTCTATGGTTATTCAATTGAACCAACACTCTTATTGAGGGGACCATTGTCTCCCCACTGCTCTGCATTTTGATCTTAAATCAAGTATCTTCACATTCATGGATGTGTTTTGATTAACATCTGAGTCCAAGTAGTCATCTTTCTTCACCTAACCACTGAAAGCACTTTGTAACAGATCTTACCATGTTTTCCCATTCTCTTCTGGCATCAGTTGTCTTCACAGCTAAGTGACATTTTTGGAGGGGTATTTTAAATTTTATTTATTTATTTTATATTCTTCTCTGTTGTCTTTTTACATTTGAAACTATACCATACTATATTAATGACTGTAACTATATAGTGAGTCTTGGTTCAATAAATTAAGTCCTACTTATTTTTTTTTTGAGGTCACATAACTTTTATTATAGTGTATTGTTATAATTGTCCTATTTTATTATTAAATAGAGTTATTGTTGTTAAACTCTTTTTTTCCCCAGGGTACAGTTTCATTGCAGTTTTTTTTTTTAATTTTTATTTTTTATAAACATATTTTTATCCCCAGGGGTACATGTCTGTGAATCGCCAGGTTTACACACTTCACAGCACTAACCATAGCACATACCCTCTCCAATGTCCATTACCCCACCTCCCTTTCCCGACCCCCTCCCCCCAGCAACCCTCAGTTTGTTTTGTGAGATTAAGAGTCACTTATGGTTTGTCTCCCTCCCAATCCCATCTTGTTTCTTTTCTTCTTTTTCTACCCCCCTAGTCCCCCATGTTGCATCTCCACTTCCTCATATCAGGGATATCATATGATAGTTGTCTT
>PISX010028490.1:0-22087 GCA_004024625.1 Mellivora capensis | reverse complement strand
AAAAAAAAAAAAAAAGATGTACTTAGCTGTCCCCCATGAACTGAGCAATGGAAGGACTGAAATACTTGCCTACTATAAACTAGCTACCACTAAGAGTCGTGCCGGTCAGACTTGGATTATTTTGCCCTTGTACTTGAACTTGAAGGTAACTGATGATATCATTGAGAGCTGCTGAAGTTTAACTCCATGGACATTTCGCCATTAAATGGGTCACTATGAAAAAGAAACTAGGTATGCATAAAGCCAGTGTTTAGTCTTCCACTGTATTTGTACACCAAGCACGAAGCCTCTTGATTCACCTCCTAAAAACGGAATAGAGGGCAAACATAGTTCTCTGATCACAAATTCCAGAAACTAAACAAAATAGGTACCTGTAGAGGAGGCCCTCTGTTCAGTCCACACACAGGGCTATGGTGGAGGCCCTCCAGGTGATACTAGATCCTGGAGTGGAAAAGCCCTTTTGAAAGGTTGGCATACCCAGTGTTACACAGAGCAGACTCTTCCCCACAGAACAGTCTGAGGATTTGGGAGAGCTGAGTGAAAGCCCTGGTCATCGCAGTCATTCAGGGAACTCGCAGCCCCTTTCAATCTGCATGATCGGTCCCACCAACCCCTCCTGCAGCTGGTCCTACCAGCACCTTTTGCTCACCTCACAAGCTAAGACCTTACCTCAGACATTCATGGTCTAAGACTCTCAATGCCAGCCTTCTCTCAGGAATAGGGAGAAGAACCCAAGTAGGCCGGGAACCTTTTTGGAAGAATCGTGCCCTATTCCTCATGCCCTACCCAGGTCAGTGTAGGAGGCACTCAGGCACTATGCTGAGGAAAGGCCAGGTGGGGCTAGTTGGCCTTTGAAGATATGAGAAGTCCAGTCAAATATTCTGCCTTGTCAAGGCAGACAAATACATCAATGGAACAGAATAGAGAATCCAGAAATAGACCTACATATATAGTGACGATTGATTTTCTACAAAGACACAGAAGTAACTCATGATAATCTTTCAACAAGAGATGCTGCAACAATTATATATCCACACACAAAATAAAAATTAACTTCATGCTTCACACTGTTAATATAAAGCTTAACTCAAAATCAATCATAGACCAAAATGTCAACCACAAAGTGCAAAATTTCCAGGAGGAAACATAGGTACATGTCTTTGTGACCTTGGGATAGGTTTCTAATATGAAACCAATAGTACAATCCATAGAAGGAAAAAAAATGATAAATTAGACTTTATTAAGATTTAAATCCTGTTAGGAGAATGAAAAGACAAGCCATTAACTGAGAGGAAATATTTGCAAATTACACGCTGATAAAGGGGCAAAAAGAATACATACCATAGGATCCTTTTCACATAAAACTCTGGAAAAAAACAACCAGTCGGTATTACTGCAAGTAGATAGGCGGATGCTTGGGGATGAAGAGAGGAGGGGCGAGGGAAGGATGTCGAAGGGCACAAGGAAACTGTGGGGAAGGATGGTGAATGCGCTCATTATCTTGACTGTGGGATGGTTTCACGGGTATACACATAAGTCAAAACTTATCAGAGTGTACGCTTTAAAGATTGTACCTTATTATGTGTCAACTGCACCTTAATAAAGCTGTTTTTTTTTTTTTTAAAGATTGTATCTTCTTGTGAGAAAATTGGAACCCGTTCAGGGGCATAGGAGGCATCAAAAGAGAGGATCCTCCTAGGGTCTGGGCATCTGAATGCCCCAGCTCCCCCACTCCACCCCTACCTCCCTGTGGCTACTCACTGTGGGGTTCCACAGGTAACTGTCCTGTTGTGTTGTCATCTCCAGGAATCATGGCTGAAAACTCCTGGAAGGAGGCATAGGGTTCCAGTGGAGGTCTCGGCTTCTGTAGAACTGAGACACCCATTCCTGGGTCAGCATACTCTCTCTGCACTAAGGCTGGGAGAACAGACTGCCCCACCCTCGGTCAGGGTTCTAGAAGGAGGAGATGCCCCCCACTTCAGACTTCCCTCCATGGGCCTCAGCTCTTGGGAGTCTCCCTTTGGATGGGAGTCTTGGTTGAATCTCAGATAAGATCTGGTTCAAGCCTGGGGTGAGAGGTAGACTGACTCTTCTGGAAGCAGAGGGTAGGCAGCTAGCCTCTGTGGGACCTTTATACAGGAAGACAGAAAGAGTCAGTGGCATTCAGGTCACTTAGGAGCTTACCCACAACAAAGAGAGCCACCAGAGAGGAGACAAGAGTCACAGTCATAACTGCCAGGATGGTCTGAACAAGCCTTGGCCTCCTGGGTGCTGCAGGAGCCCCTGCCGCAGAGTCCAGCCCTGCAAGGGAGAAGCCAGTGCACAGGTGTGTGCTATAAAGGCTGGACGGGGTCAGCCCTGGGCTCAGTCTCCTGGACTATCTGAGGGGGATGAGAACACTGGCCATGCTTAGCATGGAGATGGGAAAAAGAGCACTTGGAAGTGTTCACCTGCACTAACTGGGGGTGTGGTAGCAACTCAAAGGCAAAGAGAAAACCACAGAAACTGGAGGAGGGGCGCAGGGCCTGGACCCCAGCATGGAGGAGGGCAGCAAACATGGAGTTCTCATGGAAGAAGAAAGGAGGGAGATGGGAAGGGACAAAGCAGGAATCTGACCTCTGAGTTCCAGGGCCAGGCTTGCTCTTGAACCCTGACCAGAGCAGGACTCACAGCCCTTTGGGACCGCTGCCTGTCCCACAGACTGACGTAGATCAGTGCTGGAGTCCTCCTCTGCTGGGGTCAGAAAGCCCTGCATGGGTGTCCTAAGAAGAGCTACACCTATTGAGTCTGGGGGTGTGGTTGGGGATGAACAGTGTGCAGCAGAATCTGTTCTAAGGCAGAGAAACACCAGCCTAGAACCCCTGAGACCTGGGGGGGCCAACCCAACGTGCAGAGAGGGGACCAGGAACCAGGTCCCTCCAAATTCAAAGTTCACCTTTCCCTTGTCAGTTGCCATCTCCAAGGGAAAGGGTCTGGGGAGGTCTCCTGCAGAAACTGGAGTGTGCCC
Source organism: Mellivora capensis (assembly GCA_004024625.1). Lineage (NCBI taxonomy): Eukaryota > Metazoa > Chordata > Mammalia > Carnivora > Mustelidae > Mellivora > Mellivora capensis. Next base: position 19,080 of record PISX010028490.1, on the reverse strand, counting down.
CAGTCTCTCTGTCCTCACCTAACTCACCTTCAGCTCTTGGCTATTTATTCTGGAGGTTGAGACAGGCAGGAGCCAAGCTCTGGCCTACCAGGCAGGGCTGATAAGAATGGCAAGGGCTGCGAGACCAGCAAGCCAGTCCCTGAGGAAGATGGGGTGATGTCTCAGTTTTCTCACCTCGGAGGCGCAGGAAGACCTTCTGGTTGTCCGTAAAGAAGTGGACCCCGTCACCATTCATCTCTTCCTTTACCCTCCACCGCTGCTCCCTGCCACAGGCCCCTTGCAGGCTGCGCACTGAGAAGTAAAGCTGAGCTCCTTGGGATTTATATGGCCCTGAGTAGGAACTCCCTCCCCTGCTGATTCTGCAGAAGCACCCCAGCAGGGTCCTGTCCTTCCAGGCTCCCAGGCGCCAGTCTGCCCTACCCTCTCCCTCTCCTCCCTGGCATCAGCACTGGCCCTCCCCTCAACTCCCTCACCCCAACCTCCACTCTCCAGCAGAGTCCCCAAAGCTAGCTTCCAGGGCCACTCTGGACGGGGCCGGGGGATCCTTCTCAGCTTTATAGAAAAACATCCTTGTGACCTGTGGCTGACCCTTAACCCTAGCCCCAGAGCCCCTCAAGTAACAGGAGGCCAGGTAAGGAGGGAGCTGGGTCAGTGTAGGAGGTATCTGGAAGGGCTCAGGTGACTCTTGACCACTTAGGACTGCACAACTGGCAGGGAAAGGAAAGGGTCTGTGCTAGACTAAAAAGTGTATTTGGTCTTTGTCACAGTTCCTTGGAATTTCCTAAGTGACCGGACTACCTTTTTTTATTCACAAAGAGGCCCTTTTGAGCATACCTGAGTTTATGCTAATGAGGTGACTCAGGGTAGGCCCCTAGATCTTTTCAGGATGGGAGCTGATCCCAGAAAAACCAACCTCCCACCCAGGACTTCCAGGTAGGAGAGGGGGCCTGGAGATGGGATTATGAGAAAGATTCAAGCAGTTTTCAAGGAGTTTCCTGGTTGGTGAATATATCCACCTGCCTGGAGAGTGTCACATCCCAACTGCACAGGAGCAGAGGTTCCATTGCTCTGAACTCTTCTGGACTCTTGACCTCACCCTAGGTATTTCTTCCTCTGGCTGTTCATTTGTATCCTTTACCATAAACCGTAATAGAATGCGTCGTGTGTTCCTGGGTTCTATGAGTCATTCTAGTGAATTTTCAAAGTGGAGGGGAGTCATGGGAGCCCCCCGATTTGCAGCGGGCTGTGCAGAAGTTGCCTGGAGACCCCACTTGCAGGTGGCATCTGAGCTGGGGGCCATCTTGTGGGATGGGAGCCCCTAACCTGTGCGGTCTGTGCTAACTCCCAGGTCATTGTTAGGACTAACTTCAAGTGTAGGATACCCAGTTGATGTCAGAGAATTGGTTGGTGTCAGAAAACATCAAGCAGGACCCAACTTGATCCAATTTCGCACCTCTAGCTGATTTCATCCACACTCAAACCACGGACCTGGTTTGAGACTAACTGAACAGAAATTGATGGATATATGTCAATGTGCTGTTTTGCAGTGAGACCCTGTGACGTCCCTGCTTCAGGGGGTTCCTGCTGCTTGTGAGCCCGGACTTAGAAGACAGGGAAGTGATGCATCCTGGTAGAGCCACATGAGCCCAAAGTCCCCAGCCCCCAAGGGAGTAAACAGCTCAGCAGAATTAATACTCCCACTGGCTGGCCAGTTCCTGACCAGAATCCATACTCCCTAAGTCAGTTCAAAGTTAATGGTTCCTTGGTTCTCTGGTACTTCAGATGGTTATAATCTTATCAAAACAGATCATATTTTCTTTAACTCATAAAAATCTAATTATATATTTGTCCCCTATCTCACCAGCGACCCATTGGCAAGATGTCGGTTACTGCCTTGCAAATGGCTTGTGCCATCCTTCTTGCGTGGCTTCTTCCCAGTTTCAATCTCAGTTTCTAGTTCTTCTCTTGTTCCCACGGCTCCTCTTCTCCTGTTCCCACGGCTTTTTTCCAAATACCGGAGTCAGCCTCCCACAGGTCCTCCAACTGCTAAGAGGCCGCAGCGCCACTGAAGTGGTGGAGACACTGTCCTGCGAGTGCCTTGTCCCAAGGTGGGGCTGGGAGAGCAGCTTCTGCCCAAGAAGAGCTTGTGTCACGGAGGCCACTGTCAACTTGGCCAGCAGTTAGCGGAGCGCACAGCAGGTGAGCAGGGTGAGGAAGGGCGTGGTTGCCTACACACAGTTCACGAGGCCATGTCTGTGCATGTGCATGCGTGCATGTGTGTGTGTGTGCGTGCGTGCATGCATGCGTGTGTGTGTGTGTGTGTGTGCAGGTAGAGCATCCATGGAGGCCTATTACCTCCTGTCCATTGCAATCTGGCCTAGGAGGAAAGGACACAGGAGGAATCTGGAGGCACCCATTTCTGGACCAGTCAACAGCTCTTCTTAAGACCCCAGGAGTGTCTAGCAAACCCCTTCACCTCTGTGTGAAAGGAGAGTTGCTTGAGGTCCTTCCCTAGAGGCCCAGAAGAGACCCAGGGGTGGCAGAAGAAAAGCAAAAGCCTGCTATCGTTTCCATTTCCCTATACTCAGGGAGGGCCCAGGCCAGGCCCACTCCGGAGCTGATTCTTCCTGGAGCCTGACAGCTGAGGGAGCCTCAAAAGCAGAACTGGAAGGGTAGAGTCTGGGCCAAGAGAGGGCATAGTCCTGCAGATGTGGTGGCCTCAGGCGTGACCAGCCCAGTCCTTCCCCCTCTTCCCTGTCCCCATTCCTGTCCCACCCCAGGCTCCCAACTCTAATTTCTCCTGTTAAGAACACCATCTGCCAGCAGGAAACACCAGGAGGCTGCTACTATATCCTTGCTGGAAGGTTTCTCTGTTCTCTGGCCAGAATAAATCAAATGGATATTGTATACATTAATACCAGAACCGCTCATCCACTGGGACCTCTTACACATTGGTTTTTTCCTGACTTACTAAAGAGCACAGGTGCAGACCCCTAGCTGCAGAAGCTTTCCTCTTTCTTTTTATTATCTATTTGAGAGAGAGTGAGCAAGAAAGAGCATAAGCCAGGGGAGGGGCAGAGGGAGAGGGAGAAGGACTTCCCACTGAGCAGAGAGCCTAATGTGGGACTCGATCCCAGGACCCTGGGATCATGACGTGAGCTGAAGGCAGAGGCTTAACCGACTAAGCCAGCCAGGCACCTACAGAAGCCTTTCAGTCACCCATATCGACCCTTAACAATACAAGGTGGTCAGCTGCCTTCCAAAGAGTAGCCAGATCCAGCAGTTTTGAGGAAAAGGGGAGACCTGAAGCCTACAAGCTGGGGCCCTCAGCAGCTGAGAGCCGACAGTCTGCTGTCTTCTGGCATCGCTACAGGTCTTTATCTTGAGAATAACGCTTCCCTCCTGCTCTGTCCAGTAACGGGGAGGCTAAGCCCATACCCAATTCCCAGGCCCAGGAATGAGCGTGTGGCTTGGTCAACATAACCCATCTCCCTGATCTCCATTATAGCTTTAGGGATGAGCATGTCAGCCAATGCTGGATCTTTGTTGGAACTATTGGGAAAGGGACCACATCCCTCTGAAGCTACAAAACCAGGAGGTTGTAGGCAAGGAGCTACCCAGGTCGCTCCTGGGGAAGGTCTGCCTGGCCCTTGGCACTAAGCCAATGCAGTCAGAGGGTAGGGCTGGAGAGAGGCAGCTTCGGGGCAAGATGTGAGCATCCAGCTGCACGAAGTGTCCCAACTTGGCATCCCATAGCAAATCCAACAACAGTAACGGTGATCCCTCCCATCACAGGCCCCGGTGCCTCATCTCACTCAGCTTCAATTCAGTTAACCTTCTAACTGTTCTCCCTGCCTCTAGTCTTGCCCCCCTTGATTCTTGTCACTATATTGCATGTATAATGATCTTAAAAAAAAAAAAAGCAGGTATCCACATACGCATTCCCTTGCTCTCTCAGCCAAGGAGAAGCAAGTACCCCAGCTGCAGCAGCCACACACACAGCACCCAGATCTTGGTTTCTAATATCATTATCCGAAAAAGGGAAACCAGGGCTCTTTGGAGAAATGGCTGATTCTAGGTCCAGGGCAGGACATATAAAAAAAGGCACCCAGAGTATCTTGTGCCTGGAAGTAAAGAGATGCTTTAAAAAATAATAACAATAATAATGCTGAAGGAATGGCAAAAAAGACACAGGAGCTACATAAAAGAGCTCCTACTGGCCCAAACTGGAACCATTTAAGCAAGAAAATAAAGTTGTATTGGATGGACTACAACCCAAAGTATAAAACCCATGAATCCATACTGATAAAATAAACATCTAAATAAATAAATCGATAAATCTCCCACACAGAAAAATTGCAAATAATTTGTGTGGCTATTCCATCTTCAAGAAAGTAGGGTGTAACTCCCAATTCTGAAGTGTGGGCTACACACAGTGATTGCTATTGTCCGAATGTTCGTGTCCCCCTCCACATTTGTATGTTGAAATACTAACCCCCAATTTGATGGTACTAGGAAGTAGGGCCTTTCGGAGGGATTAGGGATTAGAGTGGAGTCCTCATAAATGCAATTCGCACCCTTATTATGATAGAGGCCCCAGGGAACTTGCTTGTCCTTCTCCCATGTGGAAGGACACAAAAAGACACAAGGAGTCTGGGACTGGGGGAAGGCCCTCAGTCCAGCATGCAGAAGGGCAGGTACCCATGAAGGGACCTCACTGGAGAAGTGGGCCCTGTATGTGGGGATTAAGTGAGCCAAGATCACAGGACCCTGACCCAAGGCGCAAACTCCCAGTAAAAATAGATCCTCACTGACTCGGGCTCTTTCTGTTTGGAAAAAACGACAATGGGGTGGAAGGGCGGGGTTATTCTTGTCATTACATCACATGCACAGGACCCAGGAGGGTCTGGAGGGCTGGGCTGGATCTAAGGTGGCACCAGGAAGCCCCACAGCCAGAATCCTTGGGCCTTCATTCTGCTGCCCTCCCCTCTGCAGCTCAGCTACTCTCTCCCCTGCACCGTTCTCTTTTCCCTGCCAGATATTCTCCCAGGTGCTCTGCCTTTCTGCCCCGTAGCTTCTGCTTATCCCTCGTTTCTGCAGGTGCTCCGTGATGGCCCTAGCAGCCCTTCTTTAAGTCAGGGCCTTCCAGCTAGACTTCCCTGTTAGCGGCCTCATCCCCAGGATATTTCTACCCCAAATTCTTTCCCAGAGAAGTGGTCAGAAGGTCCTGCTCACGTCTTCGCAGCAGGACCAACCTTGTTCTGAACGCCGCCTGTTCACCCCAGTGGTGGGTGACGCAGTCAAGCTACGATATCAAGAATACTATAGACTAAGAGGCTTACACGAGGAACATTTGCGTCTCACTGTTCTGGAGGCTGAGCAGTCCAAGGTCAAGGTGCTGGCAGATCCAGTTCCTGCTGAGAGCCTTCTGGTTTACAGACTGACGTCTTCTCATTGTAAACTCCCCTGGCAGAGAGAGAGAGAGGCAAGATCTCCTGTCTGTTTTCATAAGAGCACGAATCCCATCACGAGGGCTCTACCCTTGGGACCTAATTCCTTCCTAAAGTCCCCACCTCCTAACACCATCATGCTGCAGGTTAGAATTTCAATGTCCAAATTTTGAGGAGACACTACCCTTCAGTCCATAGCAGTGAGGGAAGGATCTTGTGCCCTAAATAGTGCAAGCTGACCCAACAGATAGCATCAAACACTGAACGGATGAGACGGACAGTCGTTTCTTAGTCACATATCACAGTCTGGAGGAGGAGGACACCACATACGACGCAGGTGTCCTCGACCCCCATGGGGGTTATACCCATGAGCAGAGGGAACCCGTAAGGACTGTGGTAGGCAGGCACTGTAGTGACCAAAAGATACAGTGGTCCTGATTTCCTGCAAGAGGACGTGATTGGCTTGTTGGAATAGATTCCTCGGTTGGCGGGCAGGTGGGTTGGTGGAACCCAGCACGTTGCAAGTTGGGTGGAATGCAGCTGGTGCAGTGGACAGAGGGATTATCAAGGTAGGGCGACTCTCTTACAGTACAAGCTTCTGAATCAGCTGTCCCGGTGACAAGTGCCACCTCGGAAGGCAGGCGGAATGGGGAGCAGGGCCACATGCTACTCAATGTGGCAGCCCAGACATCAGGACTAACATGGCAAGTGGGAGAGTGAAATGGAGAGCAGCACAATACTTGGAAAACCAGTGGGAGAGCTTCCTAGAAGGAGCTTGTGTTTAATTTCTGTACCAGCTCGTGCTAGGACCGGAGAGCCAATACTGGGAAAAAAATATAATTCTTCCCTAATTTGCTGCTTGGAATTACAAAGAGTAGGAACAACAAAATCTCTCTCTCTCTCTTTTTTAAGATTTTATTTATTTATTTGACAGAGAGAGAGCACAAGCAGGGGGAGCGGCAGGCAGAGGCATAGGGAGAAGCAGGCTCCCTGCTGAGCAAGAAGCTTGATGTGGGACTCGATCCCAAGACTTTGGGATCATGACCTGAGCCAAAGGCAGATGCTTAACTGACTAAGCCACCCAAGCGTCCAACAAAATATTTTTTAATGAAGATGTAGAATTCTTTCTTGCCTACAGCAGCTATACTGGCTCACCATCTTCTCTGCCCTGACAACCCCACGCCCTCAGACCTCAGCAGTCTCTGGAACTGGCCCACAAATGCTCCTGCATGGACACGACCACTGCCTGACCATCCCTTACCCATTGCCATAGTTTGAAAATCCCATTTGGGGTGCCTGGGTGGCTCAGTGGGTTAAAGCCTCTGCCTTCAGCTCAGGTCATGGTCTCAGGGTCCTGGGATCGAGCCCCGCATCGGGCTCTCTGCTCAGCAGGGAGCCTGCTTCCTCCTCTCTCTCTCTGCCTGCCTCTCTGCCTACTTGTGATCTTTCTGTCAAATAAATAAATGTTTTTTTTTAAATCCCATTTTTCCGGGGCACCTGGGTGGCTCAGTGGGTTAAAGCCTCTGCCTTTGGCTCAGGTCATGATCCCAGGGTCCTGGGATCGAGCCCTGCATTGGGCTCTCTGCTCAGCAGGGAGCCTGCTTCCCCCCTCTCTCTCTGACTGCCTCTCTGGCTACTTGTGATCTCTGTCTGTCAAAGAAATAAATAAAATCTTTTTTTAAAAAATCCCATTTGTCCCATATTTCTTCAAGCTTCCTCCTCATGCCTCTGCCCTAAGCCTGACCCCTTTGCACCCAGAACACCACCCGCTAGCGGGTCACAGTCATTAAAGGAAGATGTCCTGTCCCCAGGACCCTACTGAGGGCCCAGATGAGGACCTAAGGAGAGTTGGGCGCTCTGCTGAGCCCACCCCTGTGCTCACACCACATCCTCCCTGCTCCCCCTCTACTCTCCTTCCGGCGGGTTCAGCCCCTGCCTGGATCCCTGCCTTGGCCACCAGATCAGGGTTTGGACTTGATACCCATGAATGGGGTCTGAGTGAAGTGTGGGAAACATGGCCAAGTCTCCCCCTCGGGAGTAAAGCCAGGCAACAGAGGATTGTCCAGTGAACATCAGAGAGGAAAGGCCACCAAGAGGGTCGTGACACTGCAGAGCTCACTCTCCTTTATTTCAATAAAAACCAGGGGTAAGTACTGCTTATATTTTGTGGCATTTCCAGGGCCGGGTCTTCTCTAGCCCTTGTCATTTTTGACGCCCCAGCTGCTTCGTGGAGCTATCGCAGAACTTCATGTCCAGCAGAGCAGATGGCCTTGCTGGCACTTTCACCGGCACGTCCAGGAATAAAATATGCCCACAGAGGTAAAACACGCTTTACCCGGCAGTAGTGCATTTCAGTACAGTTTGCAGGTGAACGCTCTAGGGACAGAGGACCACTTTCTCTATACCTAAAGGGCGGGGAGGAAATGCAGCCTGGAGAGGATGTGCAGGAGGTGAGGCAGAGGGGCTGGGCGGAGGACTGCAGAGACAGAGCTGGAGCACGGAGTTTGCAGAGTGAGGCGGAGCGATAAGGAGCATGGATACTGATCCAGCTCTAAAGAAAACTTGTTTCCACATCAACCCCTGACCGGAACCAGTTGCCCCCATCTCAGAGAAGGGGCTCAACTGACAGAAAGTGTGGATGGCAGAGGGCAGTGGGCTCATGGCCTGGACAGGGTCACCAAGTGCAGAGCTCTTCCCACTGAGAAGAACACGGCCCACTAGGCAGGCAACTGGGAATTCTGTGGGATGAACTGGAAAAGCCCTAAACGGTATCAGAATTGTTTGGGTGGTCTGAAGCGACTTCCATGAGATAAAATTGAGGCTTCTCTGAAGGGACAGGGAACCCCAAGGTCCTGATCACCTTACTGAGACAGCTGGAACTTCTAAATCCTCTCTGCCCTCCTCTCCCTTTCCAAGGTCTCCTTTCCATTCCAGCTGCCTCTATGGGGTCGGAGAATTCCCAGCCAAAGCAGATGAACTCCAGGATGCCTCTGAGACAATTTTGAAGCCAGAAAAATGAAGGTGCAAAGTCACACTGGAATTGGAAGAAAGAGGGGCATGTTCTCAAGTTCGACAAGCATTGGAGCTCAGTGTGTGAGCTTGGGGCCAATCCTGTCATGGTTCTGATGTGATGTAGGGCCGTTTACAGATGAAAAGGAGCTTATTGTCACAGGAAGCATCGTTCCATGACTGAAGTGAGGACATCTTTATATTGGCACAGTGTTCATTGTTCCCATAATTGTTGGGCTCACCTGGAATCCAGAACCTACCAAAGGAAAAAACAAAGCAAAACTTTGTTTCCAATGAAGAAATGAGTGGCTTCAATCCCAGCTATGACCCTGGGTGATGATCACGTTTTTGCACCCATGCCTGAGAGGAAGGAGATAGGGCCAAGCCAGTCCACGGCTCTCAAGGCCCTACACAAACCCGCATGGCAAAGCCCGAGACTTAGAATAGGGGCCCTGCTGAGGCTGGTGGAAGGCCATGCTGCCAAACCCCAGAAGCCATGGAGAGGCCACGGATTTGTCCCCAGGCCCACAGGCAATGAGTGGAGGAGAACAGGGAAGAACCACAAACCCTGTAGTCGCCCCATCCTTTGTGCCCTGGCCCTGGCCTGGGAAAGTCAGGCCGGGAAGGAGGCTCTGGGGCTTACCGTGCACTCTGGACCTTGTCAAATGGAGTATGATCCACCCAGTACCAGTCCCCTTCACTCCCAGCCTTGGTCAGGCCAATCCAGTAGAAAAGTCCACCTGCCATCTTGTACAGAAACTCCTGTAGGGAAGGAGAAGGAGTGAGACACTGCCACGACTCACAGCTGCAACATCTGTCCCTCTGGGTGTCCTTCACCTATCCTCCGTGACAGCACACACTGACCTCTCTCAAGCCCCTTCCCCATCCAGAGTCCATCTTCCAAATTCTGATTTATCTTTGCCCCACAACTTATAGACTCAGGACTCAGGCCTTTTGGCCCTCAGGAAGCAAATGCTGGAGCACAAGAAAAACTCAGCTGAACCCCCGAGCAGGGACCCCAGGAGAAGGGCCCAGGTCATGACGACTAAGTGTAGTGAGCACTCAACATGCATCTGCTCAGCTCGAGGCAGGGACTATTCTCATGTATGTTTCATGGATGAGCAGGCTGGGTTGAAGAAGTTAAGTAACCTACCCAGGGCTCTAGGACTAGTTAGGGGCAGGGTTGGGGCTCTTGACCTGACTCCAGAGCACACACTGTTACCTGCTCTAGCAGCCCACCTCCCAGATGAAAGGGACTCATTCAGTATTCTGCTGACCAGGTAGGAGACTTCCTGGGTTACGTTAATGTTATGAATGCCTTTGTTTTCTGGGCCCATGGAAAGAGCGTACCTCCCAGCCCTCTCTGAAGCTGGGACTAGATCTTCATTTGCTTTGACCAATGAAATATGAGCAGAAGTGATATCTGTTATTTCCAGGCAGAAGCTTAAGTGCCAACATACAATTTTGCACATTCTCTCTCTCTGCTTCAGCAATTGTGGAAATACATGCTGAGATGAAGTCTCTTTTGGCATCAGTCCTTGAGTAACCACAGTGGGCAGAACCCTTTGCAGGCCTTTGCTGGACAGGCAGTGTAACGGAGAAGTCATCCTCCACTGTTAGGTCACCGTATTTGGGGACTTTTGTCACTGCAGCATACTCTTACCCATCCTGCCTGATACAGCTGTTAATACACCCCCTCCCGAAAGCCCGTCAGAACAGCACTCACTTACCTGTTCACTCTCCGAGGCCACTGAGGTCAGCTGTGAATCCCTGGACATACAGAACTGCTGAGCACTGTACCAGGTCTTTTGGACTTGAGAAAAGTAATAAAAGTTCTCCTTGAAGTACTTCCAACCTTGAGAAATCATCTGCAAAATGTCATCTGGAGAACAAGGGTGAAAGATGAACACTGGGGTTCCTGTTTCCTTTGGGTGCTGCCTGCAGGTGGCTCTTGAGTGGGATCTCAGAGACAGCAGTGGGTGGGGCTGGGCTCTGGAGTCTGAGGGTTCTTGTGTAAGGGCTCAGGGACACCGTCCCACCCGCTGAAGGTCTGGCTGAGAGTAGTAGAATGTCCGGGCTCAGAGAGGGGAGAGTTAGAGACATTGATCAAGAATCTGTCTCTCCTGGAAGAGGGAAGCAATTCTCTGTTGACCATCACAAGGGGCTGAGCCCCCCAGTTGTGGGGAAGGAACTCAACAGATAAATAGCTACGTTTGGGCCAAGACAGAGACTCCCTAATGCCTTCATATTCTGTGCCTTGGTGTGCCTCCTTCCCATGCTGGTGCTTGGTCCCTTCTCTCCAGCCCCTAAGTCCTCCAAGCCCATGGCTGAGCCCTTGCTTCTTAACTGTCCAACCACGCCTGCCCGGCTCCTCTTCCCCTTCCTTCCACATACACCAGCCTGACGGCCTCATCCCTGTGGCTGGCAAGGCCCCACGGGCCACAGGTCAGCTTGCAATGTTCTTTTCTGAGTCACTTACTTTGCCGTCTGAGCAACTTGCTGATGTCCTCCAAATGGCTCTGGAGTCCCTGGATCTTTGTATTTAAAGAGCTGGCTTTACCCAGATCTCTTTTTAGTGCTGGAATCTGGGCATTTAAATCATTGACCTCCTCCCATCTTCTTGTTAGCATCTGGATCTGGGCAGCGGCGTCCCTCACATCAGCTTCCAACTTCCCGATCTGAGAACGCATATGAGCCAGGCTGGCATTTACCATCCAGACCTGAAGGCTGGTTGCCTCCACACCGCCTCTGTTCCTCTTAATCTCAGAACCCAGAGTGCTGATGTTGTTCACACTGCTTTTCAGCAACTGGGCATTGGTCTTTACATCTGATATTGTGCGCATAAACCAGGGATCTGGATTTGAGAAAGTCAAGAGGTCAGCCGAGGGGATTCCCAGGGCCTGAGAGTGTTGTCAGGGTGATAAAAGGAGGGGAAAGGAGGAGAGAGGCTCAAGCTCCCAAAGACCTGTTGCTCACCCTCCATTCATTTGTGATATATTCATTCAACACACATGCGATGGGTACCTAGCGCTGGCCAGGAACTCTTGCAGATGCAGATAATGCAAAGACTAATAAAATACAGACCACTGGAGGACCTCACAGGCAAGCTGAAGTGGGGATTAGTACCCAGTCCTAAATTTTCTCTGTGTGTTCAGAGCATAAAGGATGCCCTAGTTACCCCCTTGCTGCATCCCCAGGGGCTCCATCACTTGCTTCCCAGCTCCCTCCTTTTGGAGGCCCCTGCAGTGGCATCAGCTAGGGCAGCACCCATCCCACATCTGCTCACAGGCCTCTTGTGGCCAGGATGGGAGCCAACCATACAGGCTTCCAACCTGAAAGTGACTTCTCCAGAGAATATGGAAAGAAGGAATTATGAAACCATTTCTCCCCTTCCCTCGTCCCATCCACTGTCACACTCTGCTCAGGTCACAGGCTTGGGTGCCAGGTAGGAGACTGACGACAAGCCAAGAGGAAACTCTGCTCAGAGGCTCCATGTCTGAGACCAAATATGTCCCAAAGCCTTGAAGGGAGAAGACAGATGTTCCCTCCCCCTGCTTTCTGGAGACCTGGTGGGAGGGAGAAGGCTCTGCTAGCGGAGAACAGGAGGGGCTGGACAAAGCAGGAGAGGAGGAAAGATAAGTCACATATCTGGTGAACAAGGAGGAAGTCTCCTTTGATGGGACCTCGGCAGGGATGGGAAGAAGAACGAAGAGAGCATGAAGGGGTCCTGGTAAGGATGGTGAACCACGAGATCTGTCCGCTCATTGCCAGCTTCTCCAACTAGTCAGTTGGGGCTGAGGATACAGTTTGAAGTCCTTCTTTTGTGGGGTCAGGAAACATTCTGCTCACTGCTAACAGCTGCCCACAAGGCTCCAAAAAAAGGGGACACAGGTCCGGGGGTGGGGATGACATGGGATGAAGAAATGGGTGAATGTTTCCTGGGGACAAAAGAGCACATCTTTGAGCCCAAGCATGTAAGTGCTGATCCCAATCAGAAAAATCTCCCCAGAATCGGGAAGGAGAGAACAGCAGCTCATCTTCCTGGGGACAGGGGACCCCGTGGCTGTACCTAGAAAGAGGAGAAATGAGACAACTGGAAAAGCCAGAGGTGGAAGACACAACTGGACAGCAGGAAGGACAGGGTCTGGATGTTTAGGGAACTGACGGTGGAAAAGAACCAAGCTGGGACGATAAAACCCGAGGACTTACAGAGAGTGGCCTGCAGCAGGATGGAGGCCCCAAGGCCCAGAATCAGGGTGATGACTGCAGCCCGGACCATGAGAGGCTTCCTCAGAACCAGGCATGGGCCTGTCTTGGGAGGAGGCTCTGTCAGAAGAAGAGAACGTTTGTTGAAGGACCTGCCAACAGTGGAACACACCACAGCAAGCAGATTCTGAGCACACGCTGGTGCTTGCCTCGGGGCCAGAGGGAGATGTTCTGCTTATCCACGGAGAAGTGCGTATCTGGGACCTCACTCTCAGCAGCCTTCATCCCGCACGCTCACCCCTGCAGCACAGGTGCTTCCAGCCGGCTGGCTCCCCAAGGACCTTTTATCCAGAAAAAAACGGGAAGTGAGTACCAGAGGAGGTGATCTTATCATCCCAAAGTTCCCCATTCCTGGTTTAGACACCTTGTCTGGCCTCAGCCTCTCTGCAAAGTTCTGAGCTCTCAGGAAGAGGCCGTTTGTCTTCTCCACGGGCCTGTTACACAGACATTTTAACTCTACTGTCCCAGCGCCACTCCAGTTCTCTTATAAGACTCCTTTCAACCCTTATCCATCCACACATGCATTCATACCATAAATATACATTGAGTGCCTCCTAGGTACCAGGCACTGTACAAGGACTGGGCCACAAAGATGACTAACTCATAGTCTGTCCTCCAGCAGCTCACAATCTGGTAGGAAAGACAGACCAGAGCAAATCAATTACAATAGAGTGTGATGGGCATACGCACCATTCAAGCAAGTACAGAGATGGAATAATGGTAAAAAGTTCCAGGGAGAAGGATTAGCATATTCAGAAGCAAGGGGGCATAAGACAGCATGGAGGGCCATTTGGTGGTGTTAGAATGTAAAGTGTGTGACAGGAATGGGAAGGGCATGGGGCTAGAGAGACAACTGGGGTCATAATAAGGAGCTTGAACTTTGACTTATGGATGATATGGAGCCAGTGAAGGCCTTCAGGCAGGAGAGAGACAAGGACAGGGCCACTGAAGGAGGTTCACTCAGATAGTAGTGAGGAACATCGAACAGGATGTGGGTGCCTGGAAGCAAGGAGACCAATAGGGAGACCACTGGAATCATATACTTGCTGTTACTAAAGCATCCCAGATGTTACAGCATCGCTTTATAGAGTGGGGCTTGGAGATGCAACATGTAAGCATAAGATGGGGGTTCTCCTCCTTGCCTTCCTGCACTTGTGAGCTTCTCAAAGTGGAGAGGCTTAGCCCCATCAGGCCAGGAACTGCTCCTTCGTATGTGGGAGAAGCCCAGGGCAGAGGAGCTGTTGCGGGGCTCAGTGAGGGACTAAGTTCTCTCCTGGGAAGCTTCTCATGCTTTGAAGAAGTCTGCCACAGTTGAAAAACCTGGCACATAACAGACTCTAAGCCAATATTACTTGGAAGAGAGGAAAGAGAAGACAAAAGAGTGAAGAGGAGAGAGGGAGAAAAGGAGAAAAGGAAGGGACGAGGTCCAGATTAGATGGATGGATGGTTGGCTGGCTGAACAGATGGGAGATCAGTGGATGGAAGAATTGGTGGCTGATCATTTCTCAACCCTGAAACCTATAGTCTGTGGGTCGGGATCTGTCTTCTAGAAGCTACCGCTTCTTTCTAGCAGTTCCCATTCATTTCCACGGCAAAGACACGAGACAGCTGTGATGCATGACATTTCTGGCCATGGGATGAGAAAGTTGGCCCAGCCTTAATGAATCTGAGCCAGTGGATCTGGATGACAGGGTGGTGTCAGGGACAAGGGCTGGAAATAAATGAGGGAAGGCCAAGGAAACAGCCACCAACCCCTGCAGAGGCTTCTGCTGCTTTGATATCTGAGAGGATCCTACCTCCCTACTCAGCCTGCTATACTTACGGGCCCCTTGCTGCTCTCTCCAGGCGGACTGGGCCTCACACTGGAGCTGCTCCCCTCAGGGGATGAGGACTGATGCCCAGCTACAATCCTTTTCCCACATGGTGGAAAAGAAACTGGGCCACAGGGGTGGTGTCCCTTTCACCCTATCTCATCTCTTCCCTACCCACTTTCTGTCTATAGCTTCCAGGCTGCTACCTCTTCTAAACTCTGGCGTTGGCTCATCCCCCAAACTGAAGGCCTCACCCTTACTAACTGCTTGTCTCTGAACACTTGTGACTATACCCACTCTCTTCAGGCTGCTCATTTGGTTGCAGAACTTTGGTTCCACCAGTGTTCAGAAAGGGTTATAATGTTCTGATTCTGGGCTTTCATGGTTGGTACCCAGTCAAACTCCAGAGTCATCTCAGACCTTCTGCTCCTGGCTCCTGGCCCAACATCCACAACCTGTCATAGTCCAGGGCCTGGGGTAAAGAAGAAGCCAGGTTACTCAAGGCTCTGGTAGAAGGCGCTTTGGAGATCCTGGTCCCCTTCTAAGGCATGGGAGGGACAAAAGCCGCCACACAATATTACCTGGAGTGCATGGCCTCTTCCCCGTCAAAGACCTGAATTTTCCCAGACTTCTGCTGGTTTATAGCATGAGGTATTGATGAAATGCCTCTATGCCCTCTCACTGGTCCCAGAAGAGGATCCAGAGGCCTCACCAGGCTGGAGCCGACTACATAAGAAGGCCTGGGCTTAGGCGGCATCTACTCTGAGTAATGGAAACGGGCACCTCACATAGATATTCCGCTGATCCAGCGTGAGGAAGCTAAGCAAGAAGCAACCCAAACCCCGGGCTGTGGCCACTGGGGTTTTAGAGATGGTGGATGTAAAAGTCCCAGCCATGAGGAGTTTCATTTCCCACTTGGCAAGGAAGGAGTGAGTCATGAGCTCTTTTCGTATGGCCGTGCTCATCATTTCGTACGGACTGAGCTCATCTCCCGTGCATCCCTCTGGGGGCCTTTCTGGCCCCTGAACTGAGAGCCTGGGAAGGAAAAAGAGAAGGAGACAGGTGCCTCAACCATACTTTCCTGCCAGGAAAATAGGAGGTTCTCCTGGACACTCAGGCAAGCCCAGCTCTTCCAAACAGGGGAGGAACTTTAGGCCAGACTTAGAGTGACCAGAAATCACTGCTCTGACAACAGGAAGGGAAGTTCATGGTCATCTCTCTGTTTTCCCACTTGCCGTGCCCCTGGGGCTCTAAGGCCTTCTTTGGAGAATGGTGGTGGAAGGAAACAGTTTGGCCACTTTTCCCTTTCTCTGGTCAGGACTCTCTTTCTGCTTGGGGTGGACCATGGACACAATGGGAGTGGAGAAGAGACGTGGGTTGCTTGAAATGCCCCAGCAGGACCAAGAGTCATCTCCAAGGAGAGGAATCCAGTTCCCTCCAGTCAAGGCACGGAGGAAACTAGAGGGGATAACACACTGGGAGAGGGGTGGGGAAAAGAAGGGGAGCACAGAGAAGGGAGAATGGCTATGATGTGAGAAAGAAGACACTGTGACAGGTGGTCAGGCTTGTTCACAGCATCAGAGGTGACCCTTGTGTATCATGGGATGCCAGATTTGACCAGCAGACCCCAGATAATCAAAGTCTCCTAGGCTACCCTTTGGGTATGTGCTCTGGCAACAGGGGCAAGGGCAGAGAAACCAATAGGAAAGCGGTGCTAGGTGGGACCACTCATTCTTACATTCCTCTGGGACACCCACTGTGCACCAGGTGTGAGGAGAAAGACAGCCAGAGACCCTGCCCACAGAAATAGTGTTCCTCTTGTTGAAAACATGTGCATCTCCCAAGACCCTCCCAAGATTGAAAAGGACCAACGACCTTGCAGGGGGCCTCTCCAGGCCTTTCTTGACCTTGGGAATAGGTTCCTCTTTTTTGGAACATTAGGTAGGGGCAGGTTTCTCTGAAACAATGACCACAGGCCAGTCATCAGTGAATACACCATTACATCTGGCTACACCATGTGCAGGGTGGTGTGGATATGAGCAAGTAGCCTGGCTCTGTGGAAGGATCACTGTGTTTCAGGCAGAGGAAGCTGCTCTGAACCATCCAAGCCAAAGAGTTCTTGTATAATCATCACTTCGTCCTTGAGCACAGGGATCCTGCTTGGCAACTGGAATCAGGTTCCCAATGCCCAGAGTGAGTGAAACCCAGCCAGTGACCAGTTCTGTCTTGATGCGACTTCCGTGATGCACGTGCTATGCAAATCTCTACCCAAACCCACAAAAAAGAACAGGACCTCCGAAAACCCCAAATCCCACAACAATATCTCCAATGCCACAACAGGGCTTTCTGGCCTCTGCAAACGAAAGCCACTAAGCCAGTAAGTTTTAAAATCCCAATATATACCTACGCTCTAACAAATCATAACACCGTTCACTTCATGCCCTGATGCTGTGTATGGTTCCCTCCAACTTTCTTTTTCAACTTTAGCAATAGGTTTCTCTTTCCAAATATTTCAATTTTGCTCCTTTGCAACAAGTGATGAGATAACTGCTCTCAGCCACCACTTTATGCTTTTAGTTTATTCTCCCAGCTAGCTTACCATGTACGAACTTCTTTCTCCAACTCAAGATCTCCAGCTGGCCCTTTAACTGGCCCAGTCTTCCTACCTGGAACCTTAAACTTCCTTTGCCTCCTGCTGCTCCCTAGAGATGTTCCTGTTTCCTACCAGCTGCCGGCTTTCATCCAGGACCCTTAGGATGTGTGTCTCCCATCCTGTCTCCAGGATGTCCCTCTACTGGGAACATCCCCACAGGAATTCATGGTATTGCCTTGCATCCATTCACTCCAGCATCCGTTTACCCACCCAGTGAAATTTATCAAGTACTCACCGTGTGCCAGTCTCAACGCCTAGCTGTTGGGAATTCCACCTTGAACAAAAGTCATGGTTCCTGTCCCGCAGCAGAATGCAGTTCTCTCTGAATAATTCTTGGCATTCCGCCTGTGTTCTTGCAAGGAAAATAAAGTGTATCCATGATTAAGCCTAAAGCAACAACCAAAAAACCTGCAGTTTTAAATGGTGTAAAATATGACATTCTCCCAGACTACTCCTATTTAAAACACAGTACAGGGGGTGGGACCTGAGTGTCTCAGTCAGTTGAGCATCTGACTCTTGCTCAGGTCATGATCTCATGGGTCCTGGAATCAAGCCCCGCGTCAGGCTCTGTGCTGAGTGGGGAGTCTGTTTGGAGATTCTCTCCCTCCATCCCTCCACTCCCACTCTCTCTCTCTCTCTCTCTCTCAAATAAACAATCTTTAAAAAAAATCAAATCAAAACAAACACAGTACAGAAATATAGGTCCAGGGGCGCCTGGGTGGCTCAGTGGGTTAAAGCCTCTGCCTTTGGCTCAGGTCATGATCCCAGGTTCCTGAGATGGAGCCCCAAATCGGGCTCTCTGCTCAGCAGGGAGCTTGCTTCCCCTCCTCTCTCTCTGCCTGCTTCTCTACCTACTTCTGATCTCTGTCTGTCAAATAAATAAATAAAATCTTTTAAAACAAAGAAAGAAAGAAAGAAATATAGGTCCATGCTTTCATTTCCCACAAGTAAACTTTTCTCCTAATATATCTCACTGTCGACCACATAAGAACTATATGCTCACAGAGCCCCCTTCCCATGGGGTGGTAGAGCATGAGAGTTATGTGTCTAGGACCCAGCATAGGGGTCCTCAACTCCTGGAACACATTTGTAAAAAAAAAAAAAAAGCCAAGGCCACGACCCCCAAATTCTGACTTATTTGGTGTGGGTTGGGGCTCAGGCATCAACATCTTTTTTTTTTAAGATTTTATTTATTTATTTGACAGACAGAGATCACAAGCAGACAGAGAGGCAGGCAGAGAGAGAGGAGGAAGCAGGCTCCCTGCTGAGCAGAGAGCCCAATGTGGGGCGCCTTCGGCTCAGGTCATGATCCCAGTGTCCTGGGATCGAGCCCCACATCGGGGAAGGCATCAACATCTTTAATAACCCATGAGTGAGTCCTACATGCAGTCAAGGTTGAAAACCATCGACATCTTGAGTGAGTCCTACATGCAGTCAAGGTTGAAAACCATCGATCTAGTGGGAAAACCTGAGTTCTGGCATGGGATCTTGGCTCTTCCATACAGTGCTGCATGGAAGAGTTATTTAGGGGAGCGTATGTCACCTGTGTAAGTTCAAGAGATGTGAGCTCTCTGTGTCTGTGGCTCCCTACCTCCAGCAGTCAGACCCAGATTCCTGCTGGGTCCTTGCCCTTCCTGCCCTCTTCCATGTGGCTTCTTCTCACCACTTAGTTGTGGTGTTTGTTGGGACAGTGTTTGGGTCCTTTTCTGGGATGTTCGCTCTGGTGCAAGCATTATCTAGTTGATCTGTGGGGTGAGGATCTCTACGGGGGCAGAAGACGCCAGTGGGCAGGTAAAGCCGAGCGGGAACACCGGACTGGTATCGGAAGATAAACAAAAGGGGGAGGGAGCCACCAGAGGAGACGCATTGGGAAGTAATACCCCAATACAAG
>PISX010028489.1:0-21395 GCA_004024625.1 Mellivora capensis | reverse complement strand
TTTTTTTTTTTTTTTAAAGATTTTATTTATTTATTTGAGAGAGAGGCAGTGAGAGAGCATGAGCGAGGAGAAGGTCAGAGGGAGAAGCAGACTCCCCGTGGAGCTGGGAGCCCGATGCGGGACTCGATCCCGGGTCTCCAGGATCATGACCTGAGCCGAAGGCAGTCGTCCAACCAACTGAGCCACCCAGGCGTCCCTCTAGTAATCTTGTCTTGAAGTCTGTTATGGCTGGTACTGTATCTTTGCAATTTACATTACACCATTGTTCTGCAGAGACTATTGGAATGATACAGATCTTCTCCAAATGGCAGAACAAATCAACTTTTGATTATATGCATGAGTCATTTGCTGAAAATAACAAATTCCAGGTCAAATTCTCTTGGCTTCTAGCATACAACTAGCTGGGTTTCAACATAAGCCAGTTGAGAATACAAACTCATTTTGAAAAGCCAAGTCATAATTAGAAAGTTAATTTGCTCACCCTCAAAATCACATAATGAACACCGAAGCCAAATATAAATTGCTTTTGCATTATCCTTTATTTTGGACTATTTATCTCCTTGATTCCTTTATTAATGTGGATAATTAAGAGTTGGGTATATAAAAATGATAATTTTGGTCTTGCTCTTATCTAAATAGAGCCATTTATTAGCACCCATCTCTGACACAGCTGAATCATATATTTGGATCCATCATATATTTGGAGTTAGACATCTTTGTGGTGGATGAATGAAGGAATGTTTCAAACATTTGCTGTAAGTGGGGTTGGACCAACTTTGAGGATTAGGTCATTTGTGAAGATGGGGGAAGTGGTGGCAAAGGGTACTGTCTGGGTGTTAAGAGTCGGCACTATATTTCTGAAGAAACTTAGCTCAGGAAATCTCCATTGGTCAATGGACAACAAGGTTTTATTTAGTACAATTTCAAGCCAACTACTTTAGTCAAGCCATCAGTGGTCAGAGATGATGACAGAAAATTTGTCAGTGCCCCTCCTTTCCCTTATTTGTTCAAAGTAATGCCTTACATTCATCTTTATTCAGAAATTTCAATTTCTATATTTTTTTTCCAGCCACATAGTTAGTTACCAAGTCATACCCCATAAATCACAAGACTGTAGGGGAAATTAGAAACAGCACCTATTCACAGAACTGTTAAGAATCCCAAGCCTGGATGGTGATGCAGGAAAAGCTGGTTACAATGTATTTCTCATCCTAATATTAGAGATACCACCTCTCCGTGAAAATGTTCGGTGGATCCTGAATCCCTTACTCCTCTTCTGAAACATTCAGAGGCTCTTTCGTACTTCTAGCTTTATTGATGAGACTGTCCTTAAGCCTGTAATCTTCACTAAACAGCAGCTTCCGATAGAAAGCTCTATTGAAAGGATGAAGCCTGCACATAATCCATCCCCTTTCTAAAAATTTGAAAGGTGGGCTTCAAAGTATACAGCGAATGTGGCCATTAATTTAACTTTTTGTCTAAGAGCTAGAGTCAAAGGTAATAAAGATCCAAATTGTTCAATGCACACAGAATCTAGAAGTGAAAATGAATCTCCCTTATGTGTGCATTCATTTGCATTCTTATTAATGGAACAGAATCTTATGGGAATTTTTCTATACAGTCAGGTTGGGAAACAGAAATGTAGAGCTTGTCCTGTTTCTTCGTGCACATGCTGTTTCCCTGCGGTGGAATCAAGGTGAATGATTTGGGTTTATAAAGAGCCAATATCCACAGTGACTTATTAAGGATCTCCCAGGTTGGACTCCAGTGGCCATGGCTGTGTCAGAGTCATGAAACTCAAGAGTCTTATTCCCACATCGATTGCTAGTTTTCTAAAATATCTGAAATGTGGGCATTTCCACACAACAGTCTGCTTTTCTGGTGTTTGAAATAAAAGAACTTACCAAACTGAGTGATCTGGGGACTGTTGGGAGGTGCATGGGACTGGCTATTAAAGCTACTTATGTTCTAGCAAACCTTCATCCTGAATCATTATCGATTTGGCACATCCTGAGGCAATTACACATTCACAGAAGGTTGATATCAAGCAAAAATGAATTTTTCTCATTGTTTTTCATCTGACTTCTGCTCTTAGTAATTTACCCACTCATTGTCACTTTATAGAACTTGTACAAGTCAAACCAGATCCTTCCATACCATCTTCCCCTCATTCAGGGTCAAATTAACTAGAATTCTTCTTTCATACATTATGTTCGTACTTAACTATTTCCACCTTAGCAACTTCTGTACCCCATGTTCTTTCAGTGATTATGACTACATAAAAATCTTTGCTCTATTTATATCTTTATGTTTTCTTATGTTTTCTCCAATATGTATTTGTGGAGCACCAGCATAGCATGTGGCTGATGTTGTTCGATGTATTGGCAACGTGATGAAAGAGCCAGTGTTTTGTGGCATCCTGTTAATTATCCCAACTAAATGTCTCTTGAGTCCCACCACACTCATTCCTGCAGTCATTATCTTTATCTAGTGTTGTTCTCTCTAGACTCCTGCAATGGCCTCCCCACTGATCTTTCAACATCCATTGCGGTCCTCTGCCAATCTACTCTCCACATTGCATGCAAAATGAACCTTCCAGTATTTAAAACCAATTATGTTGCCTATCTCACAGTTTAGAACTGTCTAATGACTTCCTATTGATCTAAAATAAAGAAAAAAATGTCTTCAAACATGACAGTAATGACCTGCATGGTTTTTCCTTGTCTATCTCTTCAACCCTGTCTTTGGCCTTTCTCTCCCAGTCTCTCTGTGATTGGCCACTCTTACATACCATGTTCCCTCTTACTACAGGGCCTTTGCACCTGCTGTTCCTCTCTTTCAATTGTCTTTTCCATCCCTCCACCTGTTAACTTGGACCTTAGCATGTTGTCCTAACCTCAGGGAAGTTTTCTCAAAGCTTCCTGATCTGGCCAAATCCCCCATATGTTGGCTCTAATAGGACTCAGTCCTTCTTTTGTATGTCTCACAAAACTCCTCCTCAACATTTGTTGGTATGGTCACTCAGTTAATAACTGTTGCCTCCATGAGATTGTGAGCCTCGTGAAGACAAGGACCAGGCCAAGCTGTGTCCTCCACTATACTTGCACTGTCTAGAACAGTGTCAGGTACATAGCAGGTATTCTATACATTGGTACTGATTAATGAGTATTTTATCTCACCAGAGTTGGAATCTGAATTAAAAGATGGCAGATAGATGTGGCCATCAGGAGCTGCATAAATTCTCTGAATTTATATGCAAACATTTTTGTGATTATAGTTTTTTTTTTCTGTGATGATGGGAAAGAGCTCTTAGCTTTCATCAGACTCTGAAAGGAGAAAGTGATTCTAAAAAGTTAATAAGTACTTGAGGAAGACTCTGAGATTTTATTTTTGTTTGTTTTATCCCCCTTTAAGACGGAGCTACTCACACAACTTGTTTTCATCAGTAACATGGCATGATATTTATGAAGGCCCAGAAGAACTCTGCTCAGTGAAAACATTAAGCAAATTCAGAAACACTAGGCGTTGCTATGAATTTGAATGAGAATTCAACTTGAATTTGTTGCCCTGAGTTTTTTCTTTAAAGAGCAGAGACCTGGCTCCAAACAAGAGAGGATTAGAATATAGAGAGCGGATGATGGGTATAGACTTATTGCTAAGATTCTGGGGTCCAGTGGGAATCTGTGGCTGTTGGAAGTTAATGCAGAGTGACAGACTGATGCTTCGAGTAGATTTTTTTCTCACACAAACAAGTCCTTAATTAAAGCATTTTATGTTTATATAGTTGTCACATCCAATAATTTAAAATTATCCTAATTTAAAACAGCATTTAAGAAACTCTAATTAGACTGTTAATATTATGAATTTTCAAGTACTCATGTTCTCTTTCCCTGATTAAAATAAAAAAAATATTCCCCCACGACAGCCAGCCAGCACCTGATTCTCGAGGTGGTAGTTAACTTAAGGTGAGCATATGGTATAGACATTCTGCAAATGGGTGGAAAAGCCTACATTCCTTACTCAATTTCTCATTCAAGTCAGGGAGCAAATTATTAATTTCCTCAAGTAGTTTTGCTCATGTCATAAAATATGAGAAGAATTTAGCTTTAAGAGATTCACAAATGTCAGTAGCTCCCCAAGAGTTACTGATTTTAAAAATCCTCCTCTCAAAAAGAAAAAGCAGGAGGGAACAGTAAAGACAACAGAAAAAAAGATCAAGATAAATTTGTTTCAATATTGTGTTTTAAAATGAAAGTTGGAGTAGATTTGATGTCTCTGTATATGGAGAGGGAGGTCATTTTTTCCCCTCGATTACAACACCCAAAAGAAATGCAGATGGTTAGCAGTCAGTTTAATTTCCTTTGCTTTGACTGAAAAAGTTGTGCCAATTAAAGATGCCTGAAGCCCTCCAAGCTCAGAATGTTTTTGCTAGTACTTTTTCTTCAATTATTCTGAAGCACTAAATGTGAAAACAAATCTCTTAGATTGCTAAGGAGCTGGAAAAACAAGAGGTGGAAAAGAGAGCCAGTGACAAACCACACCAAAGCAGAGTGGGGTCACCTTCCTGATTCAAGAATGAGGCTATGTTTCCATAGGAAAGGGTCTTCAGATGGAAAGTGAGGGGGAAGCATCCCTGTCCCTCATCACTCAGCAGTTTCATTCTTCAGACTATCCCCAAGAGAAACTCTCAAGCTTGTATAACCAGAGATACGTACAAGGGGGTTCATAGCATCTTTGATCACAGAACACCTTTAGAAACAAATCCATGGGGATTTTTCATACAAAGTCAAAACAAACAACTACAGGGTAACCCTAAAATATGGGTAGATCTTGGTGATGTACTATTAAGTGAAAATGGTAGGTCCCCTCTCTCTCTCTGCCTGCCTCTGCCTACTTGTGATCTCTGTTGAATAAAAACAAACAAACAAACAAAAACCCTAAAATGGTAGGTCCCAATATATTACGGTATGATATCCTTTTTATTTTAAGATTTTTTTATTATTTGTTTGAGAGAGAGAGAGAGAGAGAACAAGAGTAGGGGGAGGGGCAGAGGGAGAGAGAGAGAGAGAGAGAGAAAATACCAAGCAGAGCCTCCCACTGAGTGCACAGGCTGATGTGGGACTTGAACCCAGGATCTTGAGATCATGACCTGAGTTGAAATCAAGAGTCAGTCACTCAACCAGCTGAGCCACACAGGGGCCCCAGCAGGATATCATTTTTATTAACTTGAAAACAACTAAAATGGATGCAAGTAAACTGTATAAAAAGGCAAGTGAAGAATGATGGGTGTGGAATTTAGGACCATGGTTACTTTGGGCAGGTATGGAGGAATGTAGGAATTTGAGATAAGACATGACTAGTTGTAGATTATCTCCAAGGTCCCAGTTTTTGTTTTGAGTGATGGGTCTGTAAGTCCTTATTACATTGTTAAAAATAACTAAAGCAAGTGGCCATGTGTGAAAAAATGATGAATGTGTGTCTTGAACCAAAAGAACCAGTTTATAGAGGAAAAGACCCAAAACGGATACTTTCTGGACTTCCTGATGTTGAGACTGTTTCTGAGTTGGGAAAGGGACTTGAAAGATTCTGTCAAGTTACTTACTATTGGTTTTCTTTTGTGAGAAAACAAATTGAAAGTGAAACTTCACAAGTTCAGAGACTTGGGAAAAGAACAATGAGACAAGTTAAAAACGTAAGATTATTTTTCCTGAAAGAACAATAGAGAATGAAAACTGGGGACTAAACATCCTATCCTCTAGGGTCAACTCAAACTCACTTCTTTTATGTAAGCTTAGTATTTTCAATCTCTTACAAAGAATTTTAAACATATCCAAAAAATGAAACAGTATAATAAGCCCCCATATGCATATATCTCCCAGATTTTTTAAATCTTTGTTTATTTGACAGAGAGATAGAGAGAGCACAGGTAGGCAGAGCAGCAGGCAGAGGGAGAAGGAGAAGCAGACTCCCCGCTGAGCAGGGAGCCTGATGTGGGGCTTGACCAGGAGGATCATGACCCAAGCCAAAGGCAGATGCTTAATGGACTGAGCCATCCAGGCACCCCATATCTCCCAGACTTAATTGTTATCCATATCCCCACCCTGGTGTTTTGGGAGCTAATTCTAGATATCATATTATTTTTACATGTGAATATGACAGGATATATCTCTAAAAGACAAGAACTCTCCTTTTTTTTTTTTTTTAAAGATATTTTTATTTATTTGACACAGAGAGAGTGATCACAAGCAGGCAAAGAGACAGGCAGAGAGAGAGGGGGAAGCAGGCTCCCCGCTGAGCAGAGAGCCTGATGTGGGGCTCAACCCCAGGACCCTGGGATCATGACCTGAGCCAAAAACAGAGGCTTAACCCACTAAGCCACCCAACCACCCCTCTCCTTCTTAAACATAATAAAAATACTGTCATTATGTAATTCCTAAAAACAACAATAATTTCTTTGATAGCGTTGAAGAGCCAGTCAGGGCTTATTATTTGCAGTTTATTTGAAACAGAACCTAAACAAGGTCTCTTGAGTATTTTTAAGGATTTTATTTATTTATTTGACAGAGAGAAAGATCACAAGTAGGCAGAGAGGCAGGCAGAGAGAGAGGGGGAAGCAGGCTCCCTGCCGAGCAAAGAGCCTGATGTGGGGCTCTATCCCAGGACCCTGAGATCATGACCTGAGCCGAAGGCAGAGGCTTAACCCACTGAGCCACTCAGGCGCCCCTCTTGAGTATTTTTAAAATCTGAATTTCTGGTCCATTTTCTTTCCTTTCACTTTTATTTATATTTTGTTGTAGACTCTAAGTCCTTTGTCATATAGTTTCCCGGTAATGAACTCATTGTGTCCATATTGTGTATTGTAACTTGTTCCACCGTCCTCTGTATTTCATGAAAATTAGTAGTTTAGTCTAAAGGGTTAAACAGATTAAGGGTTAGTTTTGGCAAAACTACTTTGTAGATAGTGATGTGTGCTTCCACCAGGAGAAAAATAATGTCGAATTGTCTCGCTTTTGTAATGCTAGCAACCATTGATGTTCATTAGTTAATTCATTAAGTGATATAATGATCTTTTTAAATTTAATCACTTCTTTGTTTATTATTCTGAAATCATAAGCTAAAATCATTCTATAAAGAGAAAATTTCCCTCATTGATTATGGTTATTTTGAGATAATTCCTAAGCATTCTTGAAGTAGAATGAATAAATTTTTAGTTCATTACAAATTCATGGATTTAAACATACTGGATGGTTTTCAGTCTTTTGGAATTATTACCCAAATTGTCATTCAAATTGTCCCCCCTTAGGTCAGTAGAAGCATATTCAAGTGGTTCCTGAGTCCTTTTGATACCATGCTAGTAATCTTTTCAGTCATAATGTTTATTCTAGCCTCATGAACATTTCCTGTTCCAGAGTTAGAAATCAACCACTTCTTCAAAGAGCTTTGGTTTCTTTTAGTGAGAAATTATATTTAGGGAACATAATGTAGGAACTAGACTATACTGTTGGATTGGTCATTTTTATATGCCCTTTCAGTGGAGAATGATCTATTTTTTAAAAGAAAATTCATTAGGAGTTTGTATTGAAACTTCCAAATCTAATTCAGGACTACAGGGTTTTTACTTAATCTCATCGAGTTACATCTAAATCTTCTTCCAGCCCTGCCTAAGTTCCCATTTTTTCAATGGCTCTGCCAGTATTAGTCACTTGCTTCGTCTCACATTACCATTCATAACAGTCTCAGAATAACAATATCAATCCCACTTCCAATGATTAATGAAAACTGTCGAAGACGTCTAATAGTTGTTTTTGTCCTTAGGGTACATGCCACTGGGGGGGTATAGTCAAATTACTTGTTTTCTAATTTTGACATAATTTTCCATGGTTTTGCCCCCAAATAGATTCATAGTTGGGGTCATTTATATCATTTTAATTTTAAGTTAAAACTGCATGGATCTCGTAACTGTTACTGTTTTTTTTTTTTTTTTTCACCTGCTCTTATTCTGGAGTTCATGGGAAATATCTTATCACTTAGTTTCATAGAAGATGGAATTTTTCTTTTTAAATAATGGTTGCTCTGTTGGCACTATCTGCTAAAGCTGAATATATGCATGCACTATGATCTAGTGATTCTACTCTTTGTTGTACAGCCAATAGAAAGGCATATATCTGTTCATCAAAAGAGCATACTAAGATGTTCATAGCCCCAAGCTTAAAACTACTTAAATGGCCATCAATAGTAAAATGAATAAATAAGTTATGATATAGTTGCACTCTGGATTTCTGTATAGCAACAAGAATAAATGATCTACAGCTAGGCACAGTAATTCAGGTAAATCTCACAAATGTAATTTTGAGAAGAGAAGACAGACACAAAAGAATATGTTGTATGATTCCACTTATATAACGTGTAAAAATAATTTAAAAAAAATCTCGGTCTTTATTAGAGTTTAGGATACCTCTTGGTGAACAGTGTCTGGAAGGACACATGGGGAGCCCCTGTGGGTGATGGTAGTAACTATTGCTTGGTCTCAGTGATTGTTACATGAGGATCATCAATTTGTGAATATTTATCAATCTGGACACTTTTGTGAATTTTTTTTTTGTGAAGTATATTATACTTCAATTAAAAATGAAATAAACTGTTTCATAGCCATCTTCATAACTTTATTATTATATAAACATAATTTTCTTCTAATTTAAGCATAAAAAATAAAGATAGTAAATGGATTATGAAACATTAAATAATAAATACATGTGTTCATAGTGGTAGTTAAATTAAGGAGTATGAGGCAAAACTCTTTATAGATTAATTCCAGTGAATAAATGAGAAAAGAGCAATAGATTTAGAAAGCCCTATTTTATAGCCACCAGTATAGTAATATAAACAAGGATGGGATCACCAGTTGTTGCTAAAACCAATGGGTAAAATACCCACCAGCCTCCCTCCTATCCTCACAGATTGCTCGTCAATTTCCTAGGGGGAGGAAACACCTTTACAATGGTGTGATTTGTTAGATACTACCTTATGGAAGGGATCAAACTTACATCGCACTTGATATTGATCTTTGACATTGAAATGATATTTGTCCCAATAATGAGATGAACTGATATGTAGCATCAGATGTGATGCCCTGGGATGTAGCTGTAGACAATGGTACTGATGTAACATTTCTGCCAACATGTTTAACCTGCATCAAATTATGAAGAAACAGATAAATCCAGATTTTTGTGCAAGCTACAAGACAACCAGCCTCCTTTCTTCAAATGTCAATGTCAGTGTCATAGAAGAAAAACAGAAGGTGGAGGAAATGTTAAGATGATAAGCTAACCAGATTTAATACATGATCCGTTGCTTAAAGAAAATCACTGAAGAGCATTTGGAGGACAATTTATAGGAACCTGGACATGATTACATGATATATAATATTATTCTTTCAATGTTAGATGTCTTAGGTATTGTAGTTATATAGAAGAATGCTCTTTTTCTTGGAGATAAATGCTTAAGTACTTAGGAGTGAAAGGTTGTGAAGTCTGCAACTCACTTCAGTGGTTTAGCAAACATTAGTACGTGCACATACATAGACACAGACAATGCAAATATTGGGAACTTGGTGAGGTAGTAAATTAGTAATTAGTGATGGAGAAATAAAGGTGAAGGTTCTACAAGGATTGACTGTGCTGTTTTTAAAATTATGTATTTGGTTTCACATTTTACCAAATAAAATGTTGGAGAAAAATTGTGCATGTGGACAGTTAAAATGATTTTTCTTGATTGAATTCAGCTTAACTCAATAAGCCCCTAAGGTGCTCTGGGAAGCATTATTCTTTGGGTGTTTTATAGTAAACAAGAAACAATATGTGCTATGCAGTAAAGGGTTAATTCAGCAGGTTTGGAGTGCTTGAATTTTACATATTCCAAAGAAAAGACTAGACCTTGAGTAACTTCTGGGAGATAACCTCTGAGCCCTTGGAACATCCTGCCAGATAAGCAACTTTGTATATCTGAGACCTTGAGCCAAACTAGATAGTATGTGCTAAAAATGTGATTTATTGTAAATGCCTGTTTCTGTTTGCCTGGGGTCCTGAGCCATGCTGCATCATTTTGCCCTTGGGGTGGGGCCATGGCTGGAGACTGAGTCATCAAGGTCATGTGGGTTCTCCATACCAACATTACTGTTGACACCAAGGCTTGTGTAATGTACCCTAGTTAGCAGAACTTTGTACCTATTGTTACACATGCTAGGAGAATTAAACACCGCCCATTAAACATCATTGAGAGAAGTTGCATGAAGCTCACATCTGGTTTCTGCTGGACTTTGGCTATGTGTTTTTGCATTGTTGATTTTAATCTCTACACTTTCCTTGTAATAAACCTCAGCCACAAGTATAACAGCTTTTTTGAATTCTGTGAGTCCTTGTAGCAAACCATGGAACCTGTAGGCAGATCTGGGGACTCCTGGCACTCCCACCTTCTAGAAAATTTTAGTTAAATTGAGGAGTCTGGTAAAGTAGCATGGATGATGTAGACTCAATTGCAGTCCAAGGACAAGAAGGCAGTTCTTTGGGAGCATGACCTGGAGCATGACCATAACTTGTTCTGGAAGTCCAGGGAGGCTCCTAGAAAAAAAGTAATGTAGTTGTCCAATTTTTCCAGTAACTTTTATTGAAGTAACTGTCTTTTTCCCATTGTATATTCTTGCTCCTTTGTCCTAGATTAATTAACCATATAAGTGTGGATATATTTCTGGGGTCTCTGTTCTATTCCATAGACCTATGTGTCCATTTTTATGCCAATAACTACTGTTCTGATTACTACAGCTTTGTTGTGTATCTTGAAATCTGGAATTATGGTACCTTCAGGTTTGTTCTTTTTTTCAAGATTGCTTTGGCTGTTCAGGGTCTTTTGTGGGTTTGTGGAAATTTCAGTATTATTTGTTCTAGTTCTGTGAAAAATATTTTTATAGAGATTGCACTGAATCTTTGGCTAGTATAGGCATTTAAACTATATTAATTCTTCCAATCCATGAGCATGGAATATCTTTCCATTTGTTCATGTTGTCTTTAATTTCTTTTCAACAACACTTTATAGTTTCTAGAGTATAGGACTTCCATCTCCATGGTTAAATTTATTCCTAGGTATTTTATTATTTTTAGTGCAATTGTAAATGGACTTTTCTTAATTTCTCTGTCTGCTACTTTGTTATTGTGTATAGAAATGCTATCAATTTCTGGATATGAATTTTCTATCCTGCAATTTTACTGAATTCATTTATTAAGAACTTTAAAGTTTTAAATGGTTAACTTGTTAATCTTTTCCTTTATGGGATTTTGTAGTTCCTGAAAGGCTTAGTTTATAAAATTATAAGTGAATTAGTTTGTGATTTAATTATCTATCCAAAAATTGTAACATTATAATTGTATTATACATTTTAGGTATTTAAATATATATAGTTCATTTCTATGTCAAGTGGAAGGGGGCCAATATAAGTTTTCTAAATAGAAAATTATATCATGTGCCAATTAAGTTTTCTCTCTTTTTAAATGTTCATATGTCTTATTTTCTTTCCATGTCTTATAGCATTGGCTAGGCCTTTCAGGACATAGCTGAGTAATTCTGGTGATTCTGATCATTCTTGTTTTGTTCTGACTTTAATGGCAATACTTCTAAAATTTCAGTATATGAAATTTGCTATAGGTTGATACCTCAAGGAAATTTCCTTTTCTTTTTACTTGATTAAAATTTTCTTTAAAAATAAGAAATAAATATGGAATTTTATCAAATGTTTTTCTATCGTTTGTTGAAAGGATGATACAGTTTTTCTTCTTTACTCCATGCAGTAAATAATGAATTCCCTAATGTTGAATTGTTCTCACCCTCCTAGAATAAAATCTACTTGCTTGGGCTTTATTATTCTTTTCATATAATAAATTTATTGACTTATTTAGGATTCATAAGATGGTTCTGTATTTTTTTTTTGTATTGCTATTATTTTATTCTGGTTTCAGGAAAATGTTAGCCTGAGAATTCCTTGGAAATATTTCTATCTTTTTTTTCATGCTTTGGAAAAATTAAGTAGCATATGACTCATCTTTAAAATCATCTGGAACAGATATCATTTTGGAGGTCAATGTATATCCCACATATGTGAGAGAACTTACTGTTTAAACATTCTACTCTTTTTTTTACTTGCAATCTCCTCCCTCCGCCAATGTTTAATATTTTTCCAAGTTTTTCCAAAGGCAACTACACTGAGAATGAAGTTTGCATTTAGTAAATCCTCCAGGTATCAGGACCCACCTTCCTTAGAAGGCAGTGGGGACTTATAAGTAATAAGAACTGTTTGTTCCCTAACCTGCTGAAATTTAAACCAAGACCTTTATTTATGTATTGAACATGAGTGAGCATGTGTTTGAGTGCAATTAACCTTTAGCATATAAAGTCACATCTGGAATCTGGAGTTAATAGCACCACATTTGCAGGC
The DNA here is from genome assembly GCA_004024625.1 of Mellivora capensis. Classification (NCBI taxonomy): domain Eukaryota; kingdom Metazoa; phylum Chordata; class Mammalia; order Carnivora; family Mustelidae; genus Mellivora; species Mellivora capensis. Next base: position 8,914 of record PISX010028489.1, on the reverse strand, counting down.
TATTATAGGGAAGTGTGGCCTCCTCTTACAGATGGGTGCTCTAGCCAGTTTCCCCAGCAAACATACTCAGTAATTTGTCTCTGTTGAGAGTAGATCTTTGCCTCTATTTACTTATCTAGTCTCTTCACTCTTCTGAGAGAGAAAAGAGGTCGCTTTTTCTTTTTTTTCTTTTTCAGTTTGGTGACTGTTGCTATATAATTTTTTTTTTTTCATTTTGGACTAATCTATAATTACTTTTATTATTATTCCATAGGTATTTGTGGGGTGGGGGGAGACCATTTATACTAGCCAGCTACATATGTATGACCTACCATCATGGTTTCAAGCAACTTTAAGAGTAGAGTCTGGTGACCAAAGCAGCAAAGTTTTATTCTAAAATGTCACTTGCTTAGGGAGCCACAACCCTCAGAATAGGATCGTCTTACTCTTTACCACACAACCCGTTACCCAGCTCCCCACTGGACCTTGCTTACCGCTATTATTCCCCTACAACTGTCTTGTCCAAGCACTATATTAATCTGTCTTCTTTGAATTATTGTCACTAACTGAATTGTCAAATTCATTTGTTTGTACCTACTAGTTATCTGTCTTTCCCCTAAAATGTAAGCACTATGAGACCAGTGACTTTGTCAATCTTACCTCCATTGTACTCCCGGTGCCCAGATCAATGGAGCACTCAATAAATGAACACAGGTGATAGCCAGGATCTGGAGGCTCGGCACCAGCTGTCCCCCAGAGAGGCCCTCATATGGCAGCAGGGTCCCTGAGTTTTCCCACTGAGAAAACTCATTGACTCCTGGAAGACTTATGTGGTGTGAGGGTCATTGACTCCTGGAAGACTTATGTGGTGTGAGGGTGGTCTTGGACTTCCCAGGCAGGATTCAGGAAATGTTACCTATCAGTTTTCTTTAGGGCAAGTGGAAGCTTTCCCAGAGTATTTACCTTAAAGAGGAAGAATGACATCTGGAGTCTGCTCATGAGTCCTTGAAAAGTGGCCTGCCTGTCATGTTTACCTATCTCTTCATTCACCGTTCTAAGCTTTTCATGTACTGAAGTGTAGCTGAGTGCAATCATAGTTGTTAGTGTCACATAATCAGAGGCATGGTTTTGACAGGGAACATTCCATACCTGTCTTTGATTACTTGGGTTAGCTTAACCTCAATTAAGGAAATAGAGCATTCACCTGATGAATTCAAGGTGGACAGATGGAGCTGACACAGCTGTCTGGGATGCCAGGTGGAGGGAGGGAATTTAGACCCAAGTGAGAGCAACATCTTCTCAGTTAGCAAATGTGCCATCTGCTCCTCTATGATTGTTTTTAAAAGGAGGCACCTTAACTCTTTCAGGGAACAGCTATCCAGGACAGCCACTGGTATTCAAGTCACCGGAAGGAATGGGAACGGGTTTCGAGGGAGCAGTTTATTCCCTTTTCACTGACGTGAGCAGGAAAAGAACATGGAGCAGCGTATGCATTTGGAACACTCTCAAGACTCACTCGACACCTGTAAAGAGGCCAGTAAAAGTAAGAGTTCTCTCATTTTCAGTTGGGAAGCTTAGGTAGCCAAGCCAGAGACCTGGTCTATGTGATGTCAAACCGGATGCTGGGGAGGGAGGGAAACATGACCAGGTGGTTTCAGAATCTTCACGAACAAATAGTAGTACGGTTTCCATTTTGTTCTATTGCTGTGTGTTGGAGCTTAGCCTTTCGGAGTGGAATTTTCCACTTGAACCAATAGATTAACACATGTTCATTCAGCTAATCCATTGTACTTTTTTTGTGTCAGGGGCTATTCCATTCAGCAAACTGTTTGTGTATTTAAATCAAGCTTTGTGCTAGGTACTCTTAAGACACAAGGGCCGGAGAGCCTGGGGGGCTCAGTGGGTTAAGCCTCTGCCTTCAGCTCGGGTTATGATCTCAGGGTCCTGGGATTGAGCCCCATATCGGGCTCTCTGCTCAGCGAGAAGCCTGCTTCCCCTTCTCTCTCTGCCTGCTTCTCTGCCTACCTGTGATCTCTCTCTGTGTAAATAAATAAATAAAGTCTTTAAAAAAAAAGACACAAGGGCAAGTAAGATAAAGTTCCTCTGTGTCAGGGGTTTTGCCTAGTGGAGCAACCAGACACGTGCACAAATAATTCTAATACATAGTGAGATTTTGGCACATTCTGAGAGATCCTTCCCTGTACACTTTGGTGTTGTCTGAATCTGAGCTAAAGAGTGAGATGTGAACTTTATCCTTTTTTGTTGAATTTATTCCTGCCACTCCATCTTAAATTCTTTAACAGACTTCAACTTACCTAAGTCCCAAGTTAGAATAGAATAGAATAGAAAAACAAAACAAAACAAAACCCCTAAATTCTTGGGGTCGGGGGTGGGGGAGGTGGGAGGAGGAAGGGAGGGGCAAATTGGGAAGAGGTTTAAGCCATTTAATCCTCAGGTTGATTCTGAGGAAACAAAGATGTTTGTGCTGTGGGGGAGACATACGGGGTGAGCCACAAGGCATATGGCCCAGAGAGGTGATGCATTATAGGAACAAGGAGCAGGATTGATTAGTTCTCTGTCTTGGGACAGGGGCCTGGCTCCTAGTAAGCCCTTTTTCTATTTCCTGGCTCACAGAGGAGTGTGGAACTGACCAATATGTACACTTAAGTCTGATGAGCACTGTTTTGAAATTTTGGAATCTCGTGGCAAGCAGGTGAAGGGGTGGGCATGGCGGGTCCTGTTCCTTGAGGACCACTGCGGTGGGGGGAAGCCCAGGAACACTGTGCCATAAAGAATTCTCCTGCCAGTCTTTCTTCCCTATGAATGATTTCCTGTCCTGCTTGTACAGACCTCACATGTGTGTGTTGTTTGATCTCTCCTCCTAGGGTGGTATTTCCTGTGCTTTGGTCATGGAGGTGGTTTTTAAAAACTTGTTCCTGGGGTCAGACTGAAGTCTGAGCTGAAAAGGAATCTCCATTTTGGCAGAAATACCTTCTATGTAGCACTTTTCCATTATCCTCTTGCTGACCCCCAATCCAGAGTTTGCTATCTGTCCTGTTCTCTTCCTACTTTTATCTGAGCCACATTTCAAAAGTCAAAATGTTTATATACACAGGAGAAAGGCAATAATAGCAGTGGCCTACACTCACTTTCCTCAACCGTTATTCCCATGCTTTGTACACAAGTTTTTAAAAAGATTTATTTATTTATTTTGCAGAGAGAAACAGAGAAAGAGCACAAGCACAAGCATGGTTGGAGGCGGGGCAGAGGGAGAGGGAAAATCCCAGGTAGACTCCTTGCTGAGCCCCAGTGTGGGGCTCAGTCCCATGACCCTGACATCATGACCTGAGCTGAAATCAAGAGTTGGATGTTCAACTGACTGAGCCCCTTGGGAGAACCTATACACAATTCTTTGATATGGAAAGCTCTGGAGGACAATGGCAGCACAGACAAGACCCATGTGATTGGTTAAGCTGTGGCGCACTAGGGTGCATTAGTGTCTCAGGATTGTGCCTCTGGAAACAGAGGGTTAGGTCTCTGCCAGGCCTTGCCTTGCCCACCAGAATGTGGCTGATTGATTGTTGTGAGCTGGCTACCTGGCCACCATTGGGGAAATATGAATCTTTCCTTTATAAACTAAAGTCCATAATCTACGTGAGGATTGTTGGTTAAGAAATGAGTAATCTTTATAGCTCCTGGGAAGGTCCTGGGGCTTGGGCTACTGAGGTCCCAGAGGGGAAAGAGAAGTGGGGAAGTGTCTGACAGGGAAAGGAGAAAAGGAAGAGGGGAAAGATAGAGAAAAGGAAAAGAAAAAGGAAAAGGAGACCTGAGCTTCTGTTCTGTTTTCTTTCTTTTCTTCCTCTTCTCCCTTACTCCTCTGCCCCCACTTTTGTAGTCTCCTTTCTCCTCCCACCTCTTTGCTTCTACATAACTTCCTTATCATTTATCACGTGCATAAATCTGGCCTCTCTTGGCTTTTCTAGTTTGTCATTTCTCCCCATTGTCCATCATAATCATCGGCCAGCCCCACTGAAGCAAACTGTTCTCTCAGAATGGTTTCCTGGTTTTTGTCTGTTTCTTTGGTGGAGGGGCACCTTCTGCACTCTATGTAGTACTAGGGAAATGGTCAGTCATTGGAACCCACATTTTGTAGGATGGTGGATCAGAGTAACCCAACCCTCTGGCCAGAGTTTGGCTCAGAGATGGATGTGTGACCAAGTGACATAAACAGAATGATCAAAGTCTCCCTTGGGATTGGTTGTAGAGAAACAAGTTCTTTTTCCATTGAGGTTGCTAAACCAGGGCAGGGAAAAGCCTGTCATGGCCAGTTTGCCTGCCACATAGGGTGCTTCTCTGGAATGTAAAAGCTAAGAATTAAAAACAGAGCTGCGAGGTGGAAAAAGAGAAATAGCTTAGACCCACCCTCCTGAATTCCTGCATCTCTAGTCATGACTAAGGTCTGTTCAATACCTGAATTTCCCAGATGTAGGTTCTAAGAAATAGCCTTTCAGTTTGAGCTAGCCTCTGTTGGGTTTCTCTTATGAACTGATCAGCCCCACAAAGATCAAGTGACCAACCAAGTAGTCAAATTTTTAAATTTTCCTCAGGTTAACTAGAATTAGTTCTCATTAGTTGCTACCAATAGAATCTCAACCAATACTTTGGAAAAGCATTGAATTTGGAGGCAGCTGCCTAAACCACCATGGCTAGTGCTCTACATTGGCATTGTCCAAATCTCAAATACAATCCCACGGGTTGTTTATAAAGATTGCTTAACTGGCCTCTTGTCCACTCTCATCTTCTTCATTTACATAACTCATTATTTGTGTTAAATATTGCCTGTTAATAGCACTACCCCAGCTCTTCTTCTTTTCCTTTGCTTTGCATTCTAGGCTTAAAAGCCTGGAAATTAAATTTCTCAAACTCCTAATCAGCAGGGTTCCAGTTAGAATCGGTAAATGAGGGTCACTTTGGTGAGGTCCAGGTGACATCTGGAAGGTTCAAGTCATTCCTCTCTAACATCAGCTATGGAAAGATGTGTGGATGTCGGCAGGTGGTAGATGGGAGTTTTTGTGAGTGGTTTTTGGGAAGTCACTTCCGTAGGGCAGGCAACTGACCTCATTAATGGAGCTTCCTGCTGTTTCTAGGCATCTGCCCAAAGACTAGCTACTGGAGTATAGGTAGCTGAAATCACAGACTACCTTCTGATTCCCGACTTTTCTGATTTCCTGAAAGCTATCAGCCCTCCTGACCATTGTCCTTGCAGCCCTCCCAATGCTTTGGAAGCCTCCAATTTCCTGTGTTTATTTTTCTCTTAATAGAGATACTTGGAGCGCCTTCTATATTTCTGACCAAACCCTGACTGCATCATTTTATTATCTTGTATCATGATATAAAGACTTGATTACTTGTAGAAAGACTGAGAAAGATCATGTGGTGATGATCAAAATTATCATCCTTCAACTCTGACAATTGTGAAACCACTACTGTCTCTTTTACTGCTGGAGTGGAAGTATTTATCAAATCTAATCCACTCAGAAAGGCCTTGAGAGGAAATAATCTGCTCCATTACACACTCAGAAGGCTAAGCCTCTTGAGGAGGTACTATTCTAAGCGTTACTTGTCTGGATGGGAAGACCTCATTGTCCATGTCTTTTGAATTCTAGTTGTAAATGAAGGGGAAAGAGAGCCATTGGGCAAAATTGCAAATTAAAAAGACAGTGGTCTGGCTTTGGGAATTTGATTTGCCCAACTGCTTAGAAAAGTGGAATCTTCTGGCTTCTCTTTGGCTTTGCTGAATCTTGCCTTTGAATGTCATGGCCATGCCATTGCCATTTTTTCTTTCTTTCTTTTTATTTCTTTCTTTCTTTCTTTTTTTTTTTTTTTTTTTTTTTTTTTTTTTTTTTTTTTTTTTTTTTTTTTTTTTTTTGTTATTTGTGTGTTTTAATCAGAGTAAGTTAGGCTATGTTGCAGTTACAAATAACCCCCAAATTTCAGGTGTTTGACTCAATACAGGCTTATTTTTCACTCCTGCTACTGCTGGTCTACAGTTGCTGAGGTTGCTCTCCTGGGCAGCATTTCTGCAAGCAGTGATGTGAGGATCTAGGCTCTTTCAATGGTGTGGTAATGTCGCTCTCGAACCTTCCTCTCCACAGAAGAGGCAGGAGAGTGCCAACATCACACACGGGATTCATTTTAAGGCCTAGATGTGGCAAATATCACTCTAACTTATATTGTGTTGACTAGATCCCAGTTACAAGGTCCCAGTCTAACCACAGGGAGGCCTGGCAGTATGGTCTTCCTGTGTTATTAATAAGTATCCAGAAAGCGGCGGCCAGATTCTCCCAGAGAGTCGACCCTTCCATGTTGTATTCTTTCTTTCTTTCTTTCTTTCTTTCTTTCTTTCTTTCTTTCTTTCTTTCTTTCTTTCTTTCTTTCTTCTTCTTCTTTTTTTTTTTTTTTTTTTGAGACTTTATTTATTTATTTGACAGACAGATCACAAGTGGGCAGAGAGGCAGGCAGAGAAAGAGAGGGATGAAGGCTCCCCGCTGAGCAGAGAGCCTGACACAGGGCTCGATCCCAGGACACTGAGATCACAACCCAAGCTGGAGGCAGAGGCTTAACCTACTGAGCCCCCCGGGCGTCCCCCATGTTGTATTCTGTTCTCCTCTCACAAACCTGAGAGCATACTTTGACATTATTTTTGCTCCTCAAAGGGTTCTTTCACTCTTACTGTTTTGCTTACCTAGATCAACTGCATGCACCCTCATTTCTCTTATTTGAATGATGTCAGAATAAACACAGACTTCGGGTTTGTATGTTGAATCCCATGGGTGATAACAATCTGTGATTTCTGTTCTCTGGTTATCTTAACTGTATTGAGAGAACAGGAAGTCTCCCTCTGCTGCTTCCTGATGAAGCATGTCCTGGTCTCTCCTTCCTCAGTGTTCTTTTTGAGTCTCTAAAACAGGCAGCATCTGCAGTCCATACTGGTGGTCCCCAAACTTTATGTGCATCAGTATCACCTAAAAAGCTTATTAAGACAGAAATTGCTGGACCCTACGCTAGAGTTTCAGATTGGATTTGGTATGAGGTGGAGTCTGAGAATTTGCATTTCTAATACATTTTCAAGTGATGCTGATGCTTTGAGAACCACTGGTATATACTAAATATTTTAGCATGAAATTGTGTGTCATCTCGAATTATTTGCTATTTTTCAGACATTCAGAGCAATACATTTGCGTACCTACTATGTACAAGATCTTGTGCTACCTAGTGTTAGAGGTCATCAGTTATATTTCAAGGACATTTATTTTTATTTCTTGTATCATGTATCATGTTAGTAGATATTCAGTTCCTACTTATTAATTGATTGGTGTGAACCAATACAGTAGACTTCTACTGTCTTATATTAAAACGATGAATGATTATCAGAATGAACATGGACTGTGTGCAAACATGGCATTTGGGACTGCTATGAACACTTGTGATGTAGTCTTTTGACCTCTGACATTGTCTTATGGGAATAAGGCCACCTTACTATTATGTTAATATTCTAAAGCAATACAATAAACATGGCATGTGACTTGTTCAATTTCATGTCCTTGGACAGCCTCAGTCAAAGTATTGCAGAAACATTATAGATAATTAGACCTGGCTCTTAATTAATCGACATTTGACTTTACATAGCTATTAATGGAAGGAAGTTGCATAATCCTCCAGAATATGTTTAAATAATTAGATAAAGAGGTCCTGAGATTTTAATTTTGCCCTAGTACTTATTATCAAAGGTGAATTTTACTCAAGGGTATTGATCCTGTTTTATTTTAATGTCTAGTATGTTTACCTTGGGAAATTTAAGCTCCACAAAGGACCCATGAGTTGAAAGTCATGTAATGTTCTGTAACAGTATCAGCTACCTAGAAACAATGATTGCTCTGGTAATATTTAAGGTTGGATTCAGTTTGCTGAAGTATTTTACAACTAATTTTCTCATATAATATAAAATTTGGGGCAAATTTCACTTCAATACTAAAAATCAAACCTTATTTGCATGATGGATGAAAGTTGTGTATTATATGAATTTCATGGGCTACAAATTGTTTTTAGTTTCTCTGAAACATTTTTGAAGATGAGGCAGAAAACTTTTCATATTTACACAATAAAATCATTCTATTCTTATGCCAGAGTAAGTACCACTGTCCTGTTTTCCTCCCACCAATTTTTTTTTTCATGTTTAAAGTATTCAAACCCATGTTCGAGTTGCAAAAGGTTATCCACAGTTGTTGGGAACATGTGATGGGAAGAAATTTTCTATTTAATTTTATTCCACTTTTATTTCCAGCTCTATGAAAGAATAGCCTCTGGCTTTTTCTTTAGCACTGCAATTTTTTTCCTTCTCAAATTGGCACTGCTTTTTGATCTTCTAGAGTTCTACAAGGGAATAAATATGCATGTAGATAAAAAGAAACATATAAATGAAATGTATTTAGACCTTCTGAGACCTTGGACAATATTTACATGAAGAACTTATTAAAAGTTGAGTCACTATATATTTTTTCCTGCTTTGTCGAAGATTATTTGACCATAGAGTTGAGGGTCCATATCTGGGCTCTCTACTCTGTTCCATTGGTCTATGTGTCTGTTTTTATGCCAGTACCATGCTGTCTTGGTGATCACAGCTTTGTAGTAAAGCTTGAAATCAGGTAATGAGATGCCACCAGTTTTATTTTTGTTTTTCAACATTTACTTAGTGATTCGGGGTCTCTTCTGATTCCATACAAATTTTAGGATTATTTGCTCCAGCTCTTTGAAAAATACCAGTGGAATTTTGATGGGAATGGCATTAAAAGTATAGATTGCTCTAGGTAGTATAGACATTTTAACAATGTTTATTCTTCCGATCCAAGAACATGGAATGGTCTTCCATCTTTTT